>SNQJ01S0025704.1:73123-98568 GCA_010110895.2 Picea sitchensis
GTTTACATTATGTGACAAGGATTTAAAGCTAGCGGAATTGACAAAAAAAACTTATCATGGCTTAATCAAGCCTATTCATTCAAACTTACTTATTTTTTTATTTTCCCTTTTCTAGCTGTACTTGTTTCCATAGCTACTCTTCTAAGGCTTACAACTCTGTTAAAAAATTTAGAGTTTTTAGGGTGAGAAAAATATTCCCACTTTTCTTCTTCTTTGCTTATGCAATCTACTCCATGTTGGAATATTCTTGCTCTTTTCCTTGAGCAACCTTGATTAGGCTCAACCTAACCTATTGGATACATCAACATGTTCCAATAGAAAAACAATTGTTCATAATGAATCATGAATCTATGCCTTATGCACATTACCATTCAATTATTAGAATGGTCAACATTCATTTGTTAATCTTCCACTCATACATTATGTTTTAGAATGTAATCCATGATTCTTATATATATATATATATATATATATATGCTTGCAACCCACTGCCTAATTTCCAACAATCATTAAGGTTGTGACTATGTTCTCTTGATAGAGTCTTTACACAGTTCCTTCATAGGGAAATCCTTTGGCATGCAATTTTCTTATTGCATATCCATCACTATATTTGATGGCCTCAACCTTGAGTTAGCTTCAGTTGTTTACCAAATATTCCGTACGGAATATAAACATGCATATTTGTTATGCATCTAGATTATTTATCCACACATATTCCTTGTTTTGTTAACTTACATCCATGATGCACTTAACCACATGCATACTAATAAGCCTATGTGTAGTTACCATATGTATATTTCAAAAATCACATACAATTTCTTTACTTTAAAATCATTCAACTCATGATTGTTCACAATCATTCTCATGTGGTCCTCAAAGGAATAATCATGTTTCCTTTTATCATGACAACTGAGCATCCTTTCTCATTTACTATTTATACTAACCTTTCATGAGGGAATGGAGCACATTTCCCTTAAGCTATCACTCAAAAGAAAACTTTCATGACTCTTCATAATAGAGTCAGCCATGCATCCATGGTATTCATTCAATCCTGGCAAGTGAAATTCTTTCCTTACATTTCACTCATCCAGGCAGTCACATCATGCCTTTAGTATACATATATTCTTACATCATACATGTTCATCACTTGTACATTTAATATCATTCATATATATTTGGTCTTAATATCATTCTTCATGTCAAGAAACCTCACAATGCATTAAATCCATGCACTCAAGCATATACACAGATAGCTCAAACATTCATCATGCAAGCTCATTTCTTGCACATTTTCCATGTCATTCATACACATGGACATATCCGATTTCCATATCCGCCTCCCAAGGATCTTGTTGCCATTATTATGACAAGTTTCATAGAGACACTCAACATTAAGCTTCCCTCTCAGTTGAGAGCTTGCAGTCATATTATTCTTTGAAGCATGTATACACATATTTGTATATATGTAGGTGAATTGCTTGCACCTTTTTACCTCATTCATTCACATTGATATTTTAGTTTTAATATTAGTTTTCTTTAGTGAGGGATTACAATCAATCATATTACTAGTATCACAATCATAAATCATACTGATGTTTCCCTCTCTACATGGCAATAACCAACAAGGGTCACTTTTTCCTTTCTACTATAAAACCTTCCATAATTCAAAATTCTGATGGGTAGTTATTGTATCACTCAAAGAAATAGGATAACCATTTATAGTCTCTTCTTCATGCCTCAATTCACTCTTGGTCAACATATCTCTACATGAGAATCTTTTCCTAAACTCCCTCTTATAGCTATCTAAGTGTACCAAGCCATGTCCATATGGCTACCATCCACCTCTAGATGTCAACCTGACCCATTGGTCTTATAGAAGTGTCCCAACACTTCCTATACCACATCGAGGATCAACATTTCATTAATTCCTCCCACCTTATTCTCATAAGGCATTATGTACTCAACATCATCGACCTTTTACATATGATGCCATATTCAGATCATCACTAACCATATGATCTATTCAATGTCAGACTATAATAAGTATATATGCATGTCATATGCATGCTCTATATTTGCGATATGCATTTCAACATATCTTCGTGCACCAAGCATTATAGCCCTCGACATAGTCCCACTTTTGTAGGATTTGCTATCATTTCCCAAAAGAAATGATAGGCTTCTACTACTACAGTCTAGCATGATTCAATCTCGTTGGGTAAAATCCCAACTGAATTTTAATCTGCACTCTTCTCCTCACGAGACTTATGCAAATACTTTCCATAGGATAGTAATTCTCTCGACATGCTTATCTTAGCCTTGGTAAACTAGTCTTATGACTGTTCCTTGGCCCATCCAGGCCTTTGTTTGAATCCCTCTCTCCAAGATAGGGTAGGGTAGGGTGCCCTCTACCTTAAAGTTTTCTAAGAAAGAAAATATAATCACTTGACTATTTCATGAGCCTAAGCAGGCCAAGTGTTTTTTCTTGGTCTGATACTAATTTGTAACACACCCAACCCCTAAGTACCCTTTTTAGGGATGGGACATCAAAATTTTGTCTTCCTTAATCATCTCAAATTCTCTTCTGCTCATCAGTAGTTGTCTAACAACTGCTACCTGGCTCAAATCCGAGCTCTAGATTGGGAGTTATGCCCTTCCAAAGCTCGTCAAGCATTATTGGTCAAGGGCCACGTGGTGCACACATGGGTCTATCTCATTCATACCATCCCAAGTTTCCCCGAAGTCCTGGAGCTTCCTAGCACTCCTATATCTCTGGTGGAAATCCACCCACCGTTAAATCCATTGATGAAACTTCGTCCTTGTTTAACATAGAAGGTTACGAAAATTTGACGTTTGACGTTGAACGCCCCTTTTTCTTTCTACGCACATATCCTCTGAAGTCCTGGAATCCCAAACTCCCGAAGGATCCCAAAATATTGCCATGTGGCTCTGACCTTTGACCATTTTGGCTAATCTAAGATACTACACCCCAAACCCCAGAAGTTCCAAAGTCTCGGACTCTCGAATGGTCCATCCTTACACACAATGGTGCATTAAGTGCAGAAGCAAGGACAAGTGGGTCACAAGTACTCCACCCGCTATTAGGCCAAGCAAGTATGTGCCAGGGGGGATGACACGTGACAAGGAAGAGATGACGCGTGGCCCCATCAATGGGTGACATGTGTCAAATTTTAATTGACACATAGGGTATGTGAAAATAATGAATCAAGGTGACACATGGCATGTCGAATGTGGCTCCACGTCACCCTAGGTGATGTCAAAATGCCACGTCACTCTAAAATAACAACCTTCCAATGCCCCTTATATCCCACGGTTGAGACATGTCCACGTAGCTTCCCAGATCCACGACCTCCATTGCTTTGCGACTTAGGCATTCGAGGGCTCCACCGGTTTAGCACTCTTTTCTCCTAGAGTAGGTCAACATCGGATTGACTACAGTCTAGATCCAACGGTTGAGAAAGATCTCAAAGAATCCTTGGATCAATGGTCCGCGTTACTTCATGAGTTCAGATTTCAGAGGTTCTGATTGTTTAATTCCCTTTCTCTCCCAGAGTAGGACTTCACCATAGTGCTACACGTTATCCTTCCACTAGTTGATTAGATGGTTGGGATAAATTTTCAATGGACTCCTGAGATCAATGGCTCATAACTCTAGCTCAAAGGTCCCTTGGTATTAGTAATAGGCCACTCCTAGAGGGACACCTGTCAACCTAAAACACGTGGGAAAAATGCGTCGCACATGCCTCAGGTCACAGACGTCTCTTTGATATGTCACGAGGCCACCACACATAGAATTATTGTTGCTCGACATGTGGACCCCCACGTGCTTTCAACGTGACATGCACATCCCTACAATCAAATGGTCGAGAGGGGTCTCGAAGGATCCTTAGATCGACGACCCACATTACTTCGCGACTCTGGAATTTGGGGTTTTGGGTGCTATAACACCTTTGTTCTCCCGAAGTGGTCAACGTCGGGCTGGCCACGACATAGATCCAACTATCAGGGGAGATCCTGAATACCCTCAGATCTACGACTCACGTTACTTCACGACCGAGAAGATGATTGGGGTTTAGCAATGGGACAAATATCACGGTTACGAGTAACTGACTGCCAACCGCTGGTCATCTATCAAGTTACCGGTTCAACAGGTCACCTTCGACACATTTGTACATTCCATTGTTCATTCACCCCAGAGCTTCGAACTCCCAGAGTCCCGAACAACTTAGCTCCTTTTTTAGTGTAGCGAAGGGTTCCATGGACCTAGTCCTATAGAACTTTGTCAAGCTCCAGAGGCTACACTCTTTAACTCTTAGCCAAGATTTGGTTAAGGTCGTGGGCATGAGCCCATGGTCTCTTGGACAACTTGTTTGAAGGGAGTGCCCTCCAATTCATAGAACTTAAGTTCTAAAACATTGAGAGGTATTTTTGAACCATCCTAGAGGCCAAACTTGTCACCTTACACCAATTCAAATGCAACGGCTTACAAAAGAGAGGTAAGCATTATAACCATTAATTTCACATGAGGCACAATTAATCACAACTACATACATTCAAATAATGCATTTCAATCCAAGTGCATAGGGTAAATGGAATACTTATCTATTACAGTCGATCACCGACCAACTGACTGTGGGTGTTCACCTTTCCACCCAACCATAGGCTCAAATACATTCATTCTTAGCACTTTGGCCACCCCCGTTCCAAGACATGATATCACTAGGGAAAATTTTCAGTTTCTCAGAGGTTCTTTCTCTGTAAAAGCCTCTGCGAGGTTTATCAAATGCTCCCTCAACATCAAGATTGTGACCTTCTGCTCAAGTCCTATTTTTTGAAAAATCCACAAGATCCTTTCTCTTGTTATTTCCTTTGAACCAGAACGACTTAAATCCTTCTGTTTTTCTTCTCAGTTGGAGAGCCTCACACACTCCTGCCCTTTCTCTCTCCATATCTGGGTTGCACATTCCCTCCCTAGTGTGTGTCTTTCTTCTCTGCATTTGTGTGTATTCTTTTATGTTTTGTTTTCCTCCCTAGGAAGGTTCTGGACCTGTCCTGTTCCTTCTATTAGAAGAAAATTGGGTCATTTTGGGTCTGCAAGAAAATTTCACTCTGTGGTACTTCGGGCTGAAGGTCTTTTGTCTCCCTAGCTAGACTCTCCATACTTCCATTCATGGAGGTAGTTGATTGTTCAACCACCAGTTCTTCTTTCATTAACTGATTTTTCCTTGGGATTATGATGGGGCTTATTATTTCAGCAAGGATAATTTGGGTCATTTTGACATAATCAACCCTCTCTATTGTTTCCTCACTCTTTCCTCTAGTGATATCATGGCTAATACTTCAAGGATTCACCCCCACAGCTAGTCATTGGAAATCTAAACAATAATAAATTTGCATTGTTCACATGCCATAACATGGTAATCATAATTAATGATTAATTACAAGCTAGGGGAAATAGGGGTGTTACAAAGAAAAACATAAAAATTGTTTTCAAACCCTATAAAACCCTTAAATAACTCTTTAGGACAACTAAATACAAATATGACCCTCTGTTAGGCCTAGGAGTTTACCAAATCCATTTTTCTTGCGACAAATCCTACATAGGTCAAACCGATAGATCCTGCAAATCATGTCTCAAAGAGAATACAACTGATACTACCCACAACCGAATCAAAAGATCAGTTATTTCCAAAAAATCTACCAATTCTAAAAACCTCATCTTATTTGACCAAACCAAAAGCCTAACCTCCACCCCCCATTACTCCACCAGGATCATTCAAGAATATCTTGAGATAGAAAATCATCTTAACAATTTTAATCGTGAGGAAGACTAAAAATTGAGTTAATCCTGGAAGCCCACTATCCACTTATTGAACCATTAGCCCGCCCCCCACCCCGTTTTTCTCTCTCATCCCCCCATTTTTATCCTTATCTTCAAAATTCTAAAGAATTGCAAGTAATCCCTTACCTTATTAAGATCTGATAGACCAATTAAATCTCAGTGGAGGTTAATCACCATCATGTAAAGTCTATTTTTCAGTATATAAATAAATAGATGTTGTATATGTAAAGTCTAGTTTTCAGTGTGGTGCAGTGTTTGGTATTAGAGATCGAGACTACTTGGTTTTCCTTATATATATTCTATGAATTCATTTTTCATTATTGGATAAGTGTTAAATATGCTATGTTGAACCCTTCGATAAATTCCCAAATAAGTAAACTAAGGTTCAATCTAGTTATAGGTTAATATATTGTGTTTACAACTGAATCAATGTAAGTAGAGTGGATCTTGGTCATTTTATGTGGCCTTCCTTCATACTCTTTACCCATTTTCTATTCTCAATGTGAAATTGTTTACTCACAGTAAAGGTCTTTATATGTTATAATTAATGTCATTTCATTTTCCCAATTCAAATTATAATTAATTTTATATAAAATTTTAAGGTTACGGTCAAGTTAGACACCAAATTGGTGTATGAGATACCGTTTTTTTTTAATAAGGGACCCCCTTCCCGCAAATTCTACGGAGGTATACATACCCTACCTCCCTTTGTATTTGAACTTGTGACCTCTTAAGAGGAAGCACATGTTCTTAACCATTAGGTTCACTGAGACTCTTTTATTAGGTTATGTTTCTTCACTAATAATAATATAAGTATTTATATAATATATACACAATGTCTTTAAATTCTACCATATACATTTATCCCCCATTTTCATTTAGGAGAGAATGTAAACCATATATATATATATATCCCTTTTTTCTAGGGTTGAAGAAATTTATGTCGTCTAATCCTTTGAAACTTTCTCTCTCTTGCATGTAAGGAATCTTAAAAGTAAACATGTGGTTTGAACATGGGACAAGTGGTTGGAGCAGGTCAATGTGACTCTCTTCCTATTGTATCTTTTCTCTTCTAGATTTCTGCTTCTTCTTTCTTCTGGATTTCTCTCGATAGTTTTCTTAGGGTTATTGGGTTGTTTCTGGGTCATTTCTAGTTTGATTCAAAGGGCCTTTGGAATACTTACAAGTATTTTTTTATTTTTATTTTTTGTGGGGGGGGGGTGCAATTAAGGGGTTTTAGGGTTGTTCATGAAACAATTTGCAAAATTTTCAGTCAAGTCAAGAGGGTGTTTATGAAACAGACTACAAAATTCTCAGTCAAGTTAAGAGGGTGGATAAGTGGTTAGATGGGCCCTAGGATCTAGTTTTTGAACTAGATCTCTGATACCATGTGTGAAGCCCCTCTTTATAGGGATTCATGCTTTATCACTATTGTAATTTCTGTAGTTTTTTTTACTTTGTCATATTCCAAAGAACATTGTTTTGAAACTACAATCGCGTTATGAATATAAATGAGAGTTTATGCTACATTTCACATGGTTTTCTTATATGATTATTATTTTTAAATGCAATTAATAAAATGTCATATATAATTAGGAAGCATGCATCTATTTGTCCTTTTCTTTTTTTGAGCTAGTTATGTAATCATAGCCAATTTATAATTTAAATAGCTTAAAAAAATTGGAAAATATCTTTGATACTATTTGAGTTGGTCTAGATCTTTGTAGCAAATCCAATTTTTTGTAGTTGTAGATACTCCTTGACAAACTGCCTAAACCATAACTTTGACCTCCTAGCCAGCTAGGAACATCCTCTTCAACTCCCTATATCTAGGAAATCCTTGTGGTTTCCTAGCCCTCCATGCCTAAAATTCCCAACAACACAACTCGATCTCATATGTACAAATGTCCAAGCTCTCTCAATTTACTTCCTCTTCTCAGATTTTTATTTTTCCCAATCTAGAATAAACTCCTTTCCAATGAATACCTCTCTCACAGTCTCCTCTAATTTCTTTCTTCCTCCTTCCACCACCCCTTTTTTCATCGAATGTCTCTCCCTAACACCCCCTTATCCCTTCCTTAACTTCCTTTCATAAATCATAAATACTTCACCTACTTTTGGTCCTCTCAAACAATACACATCATTTGTGAATACACATCGTTCATGTGTGTGTGTGTGTGTGTGTCTACACATACATGACTAACAATAAATATTTCCATTATTTAATTAAAACATTTAATCTACTAATTAAATCACAATCAAATCTAAATTAATTAATCAACGTAATTAATTTAATCAACTTAATCAGCTTTGGGGTGTTACAATGTCATAGATCTCATCTTCATGGAAACAACATTGGATAACAAGATCCAACCATGTGCATAAAATGTGGTTGTGGACCCATGAGTACATGGCACTCAGTCTGATGAAATTTTGGTGTTTCCTTGGTGACAAGTGTTGCAGAAGCTTCCCTATGGCTAGATAGTTAGCAATGTCTTCAAACCAAGGTGTTCTAATAGACAAAGAAAAAATATGTTCATCTTGAAAAGTATCCTCTATAGGAATAAATTCTCCTTCACTAGTAAGTCTGAAAAGGAAATCAACAACTACATTCTCCTTCCCATGTTTATCAAGGATCATAATATTGAAATGTTGCAAAATAATAAACCATCTAGTCGCTTTTCCATTAGTGATGGATTTATTCATAAGATAGTGAATGGAAGAATGATTAGTATGCATAAACATAGGGTAACCAATGATGTGATGATGGAATTTATTAATAGCATGAACAAGAAAATAAAATCTTTCTCAATTATCGTGTATTTTTTCTCACCTAAGGTGAGATTCTTACTAATGTAGTATATAACATAAGTTTTTTGTTCCTCTTGTTCCAATATGGCTCCAATAGTTGTATCCAAAGCATATGTAAAAATGTGGAAAGGTAAAAACCTGTTTGGTCCCCGTGGTACTGGTGCAATTGAAAAATTTTCTTTCAAAGTTTCTAAGGCACTCTAGCATTGGGTGGCCCATCAAAATTTTGTAGCCTTCAAGAGTAATTGAAACAAAGGTTATGCTATATTAATAAAATGTTCAATAAATATTTGATAGTATCCTAAATTCCCTAGAAAACAGAGAACATCCTTTTGATTTGTAGGGATTGGAAGCTTTTGATTACCTCTATTTTGGAAAGGTCCAATTTTGTCCCTGTGGGTTATATGTGATGACCCAAGACAATCCTCTTAGTAAGAAGCATATGAAAATTTTTGTTGCTGAGAGAGAGGTTGTTTCTTGGAATCCGTCCTCAATCTTTTCAAGATTTCTCAAGGCTTCCTCAAAAGTGTCTCCATACATAGTAAATTAATCCATGTATATTTTGACATAATCACAAATAAGGTCAGAAAATATTTTGAGGACTTCCCTTTGGAAAGTGGTAGGGTAATTTCAAAATCCAAATGGTAATACTCGACATGTATAGGTTTCCCAAGCGTAGGTGAAGCTATTATTTTCTTGGTCTTCAGGGGCATTTTAATCTAGTTATAATTGTTGAATCCATCAATAAAAGAGAAAAATCCTTTCCTTCCAATGTGTTTAGGACTTGAATAATGAATGATAGATGAAATCAATCCTTTAAAGTGGCCTTGTTTAGTTCTTTGTATTCAATACACACATGCTACTTCCCATTCTTCTTTGGAAAAATCACCAAAGGTGAAACCCACTTACTATCATAGATGGGATAAAAAACGTTTACATTGAGCAACTTCTGCAGTTCCTCATTCATTATGTCCCTTAAAGCCAAATTCATTCTTCATTTGGGTTTCTTGATAGGACAAAAATCCTCCTTTATATACATATATATATATATATATATATATGACGAGTACATAAATCATGATGGATTTCTTTCATGTCAGTATAATCCAAAGCAAATGTGATACTATGTTTTTGCTACATCTTATTGAATTGATTTTGTTGAGAAGGTTTTATTTTGGACTTAACATTTAAGGTTTTCCTTGGGTGGATCTCAACTGGTGTTCTATTATTCTTAGATATGGTATCTAAAGGAATCATTGGGTCAAATTTTTGTGCCAACTTAGCTAATGAACATTTGTTTTTAGGATACCTTCTGAAAATATGCCTAAGAGATGGATAAGTTGGGTGCTAAGTTGTGTGAGGGTGTGTTAAGAAGGAACACATAAGGTCATCATCAATGTCTCCTCTAAAATTCAAATCTTGGTCTGAATTTATAATAGGTTGGATGGTCTCTTGATCACTGTCTTCTATCTAAGGGGGATTTTCCAAATCAGAAAAAATGGTTTAGAAAGGGGATAAAGAGTGATATTTTTAGTGGAATTCCCATGATAAATGGTCATATCTCCTTACCTGCAGTGAATATATGCATCGATACTCGCTAAATATGGCCTTCCCAAAATTAATGGGTACCCTCCAAGGTTAGATTTTGGTTGCAGGATCATGAATTCTGTCGAATACTCCCAAGAATATATAGAAACAACTACATATTCCAAAAATCCCTCTGGTTTAATTGTAGACCTATAATCTAGCTGGAGGATTGTAGGAGTTGGATGTATACTAGGTATTGGAAGTCTTTTCGCTGTATATTTGGTCATAACATTGACGAATGCTCCTAATTCGATCAAAGTGTTGGGGATGGAAGCATTACTATTATTAACATTAACAATTGGAATTCTCAGATCTACATACTTATCCATGAAAACTTTTCCTAGCATTAAATCATCCAATTTCCCAATCACGTGGATAGTCTTAGGGTCCTTTTTCCTTCCTAGTTTTCTTAGGAAAAGTTCTCGAACAACCTTGGCATAAATAGAAACATCTTTAATAGCTTTCAAATAAAGGGATAATGACACACAAATTTCTTAATCCCCCCTAGAAATTCAAATTCTAGCTATGTGGGGGATTTGTCTATGCATAATCCCTCTACATATGGAGGAATTGGAATTGATCCCTCTAAGTGTGGTTGGGTAGGATTTCCTGAATTAGTAGCTTGTGTTCCTAAGGAAGAGTTGAGTATAATCATCTAATTCAATGGGACCATCCTCATCATCCCATTTTTAGATAACAAGAGTCGTCTGATTATTAATCACTTTTCTCGTGTGCAATTGAATGTCTTCACAGTCCACAGGGGAAATGATGTAAGTTGGAAATGGAGGTAGCTCAGTATTGTAGGAAAGATATGGTACTTTATTATTTGGGTTAGGTATGGGTTGGGCAGGTATTTGAGATTATTTTTAAGGAGGTTGGTTGGATGGTAGTTGCAAATTTTATGGATGTTGGAGTGGAGGATGTGTCTGAGGGGGATACCATCGAGTTTTTTGAGGAAAGTTCCCAAAATATGTGTACCCTCACCAACCATATTGCCAAGGTTGGTTTTGGGTTTGAGAAAACCATTATGGTTGAATACTAGTTTTGAGGTGGATATTGATATAATACTAAGGTGGACCTTGTGCCATTTCTAGTGGTCATAGTGGCCATGGACGTTTATGGTCTACAAATCATATTTTTTCAGTTTCCTCATTTCCCCATTGATATATTGACTTAATCTTAGGTAAGGAAGGATAATTCTTAGTTGCATGATTTTTCTCATATATAGCACATATCTCTACATTATTCAAGGGGAATTTATGTAGAGTTATTCTTACATAATTTGGAATATAAGATGGATAATGAAAAATATACCTCCTCCGTATTCTGTTAGCTTGTATAGTGTCTAAATAAGATCCGTTTGAACTGAGGATATCAATCTTGAAATTTTATAACAGGTTTCCCAAGTTATCCCCAATGACCCTTCCTCTAGATGACCTTGTGATTTTTGAAACTATATATCTAATACCTTTCCCATATTTTGCAGTGCCATGTGAGTAGTGTTTTCACAGTTCAAAATTTTCATCATATGTCATCTGAGAGATATCTCCATATCCCATGAAGTTTAATACATCTATACAATCATCTATAATCCCTTTGAGGAGAAGGGTACACAAAGTCTTTAGTTCTATCTTGTTTTTTTTTATATTTGCAAGTTATATTGAAATATATCAACATATTCCTCCAGGTTTTTATCATCCTTTTGGGTCATTTTGAAAAATTCCTCTCGAATATCCCTAGATTCGCAATAATCTTGATATTTCTTCAAGAATGTTTGCTTCATCTCTTCCCATGTATGAATAGTCTTTCCTCCAAGTCCCATGTTCTTCTTTTATGGTGGTTGGAAATAACTGAAGTTTTTGGGCATCAAAGGAGTAGTCATAACTTCAACATACAATATCAAACTCAAAGAGGAATATGTCTAGATATTTTCTACCCATGCCACAAAATTTAAGCAAGGCATAATGTGGAATGTCCTTCATTTGAACAAGGCCATCTGATTGCTGGATAAAAAATGAAATGTAATAGGCTCCTTCAATTTAGAAACTTCATCTTTATTAGCCATGTTTAACAAATCTTTTCTCCATAACACCATAGATTCAAGAGAATCAATAGAGAATCCAGGCTCATGAATGGGATTCTCTTGGTAATATAAATCCTCTTTTCTATCAACATATTATGTGGCCATAGATCTTATGACAACATAATTTGTAGAATCATCCTTGTGGGAGATACCTACTGAATTTGATCCTATTTTTTCATTTGGAGGTTTATGCTAGGACTCTGAGATATCTTGAGATTTTACTCCTTCTACAGGTTTTCCTACCAAGGTGTTAGTAATACAGGTGCCCCCTACAACACCACATAAATTTCCTCGAGCATCTCTAGGTCTTCTCATGCATCCTAGTATGACCTATTTTATATGCATAACAGTTAGGATGGAGGTTAGTAGAGGGTTTGTCGAAAGTTCCCTAAGATATTCTACTAATCTTGTTTTTTCCCCTAAATCAGTGTAAAATAAGTATCCAAGTTCCTTAGTGCTTCCCAGACAATGGTGCCAAAATTGACAGTGTTTTCTATTACCTTCCTAATAGTGAGGGGTAAAATCAATCCGCTAGATAAATTAATTATTAACTTGGGGTTCAATAATATTGTGAGGCACTTTGTGATGTATAAAAAAACAAGGTCCTTGTATTGACTAAATAAAAACTATATGATTATTAACTACTATATCTTATGGAAATAAAACTCATTCATTCCAAGCAAATGTCTTATAAGAAATACATATCTACTCTAATGTAAAATTGATAAAACAACAAAATTTGTAAAACTTGTAAACATAAATTGATTCTTCTACAAATTAAACATTTAAACAGCTCTTAACACTCATGGTTTCATTCCCTGTTGATGGCTCTTCTCAGAGTGGTATATTTAGTGATCTATTCTTGTACTAAATTTTCTTTTTTCTCTGCTACTTAGATTGTAACCATGAGTGTAGCTAACTAGCCTATTTTTGTAGCAAAAAATTATACATGAAATAAACAAATAACTAACAAACAAATGAGCATAAACATAATTAAACTACAACACAGATCTATAGTATATACACAAATCATACACAATGCCTCACCTCAGAGTGGGCCCCCTCAAGGGTTTGACCTATATGCTTCTATGAAATCACCACACACTTACCGAGTGATCATGCATATACAATAATATCACTCATATATATTAATTGAAAGAAATGTATTATAATACAAAACAATGTCCATCCCCTCAGGAATGAGGATAGTTTGTTTATATATCATAAGAGGGTATATTTATGCTCATTAATAGAGATGATAGGGTTCATGTATTATTGGTGGTTCATTTTTAATTATAAACTACAACTTTTAGAGATATGATCTATAAATGATTGTATCCTCTTGAAACAATATTTTCACAATAACATAACTTAACAACTTTCTTATCAAAACCTCGAGTCTTGTGGGAATCACAATTCTATTTACACAATGAAAAATTGGATGGATGAATTAGTTGTAGAATATTATGCTAAGGAACACTCATCAATCCCTCTGGAAAATAATATGAATGAGTTGATAAATTGGTTGTAATTTCATGGACTTGAATGTATATATGACACCAGACAAGAGAAATATTCTACCCCCAATGGAAACAAGTTGACATATTCTCCAGGTTGCCATAAATTTTCAAAGCCTTCTTGAACTTGTAATAATTGTGAGAAGCCACTTGATGTCTTGTGGAATATGATGTGAAATACATGCTATAGGGTTTGTTAGTAATATTTATTCAAAACATATATTCTGGTAGTAACCTTTAGCATTCACTAGAAATCACAAGTAATTTCATAAACGTCCCTAAATCAATCATGTAAACAAGAAAGATATATAAATTGCAATCCTTCAAACCTTGTGAAATATACAAAGCAAAGTGATGATGATGAAAAACATTAGGCTTTAAACTAGGTTCTTGTGATAGAAAAAGAGATATTTATGGGTGGAAAAAATATTTTGTTGAAATATTGGTTGTCATTGATGTCAACCCTTGATGAAATCTGGTAGCCCCAAAGGTATGGTTATGGAACCCAAATTTGATCAAGGAAAAAGGTCATGAAGAACAATGTAAATGTGGGTAACCCACTCATGGATGGATACTCCTCGTCATGTCATTTCTGATGGTATGCCACATGGTTCTTCATGGTTGAGGAGTTATGGCCTTGTGAAGTTAGAAGCCCCAAAGAATGGTTAAGAAACTCCTAGTTAGTTACAAGTCCATTAATGAAAGGGTAAAGTGGTTGTAACAAGAAAGTGTAGAAGTCCTTAAGATTAAGGAGAGAGGTTACTTGAAAAAGTATAAATACACCTCAAGGAGTCTCTCATAAGTACATTCAATCACTAATTCTATTGAGCATCTTCCAGTGATCTATTTGGAAAGTTTGCGATGGAGAAATAAGAGGTAGTGTAAAGTGAGACGTGCGGGAGTTTTGGGGTTGCAAAGGAGAGTGAAAATTTATGAGGAAACCATTGTTTGGTTGACCCCTATGGGTCATACCACTAGTGTCTCATGAGGCACCCCCATGGATTGTCTATGGATCAGGCCCGCTAGACAACAGGTCTTAGTCACGTGAAGATAAGACAAGTTTGGCGGAAATGCTTGTACTGGGTCCTTTAGGTCAAAATAAAGATTATAGGTCAGCACTACTATGTATCAGGTGAGCTATAGAGGTATATGTATTATTATGTGATTGTTTTTAATATTATACTTGGTTGTGGTATGGTATATGTTTGAGGTATGGTTGGCTTGGCACATGATTGAGGTACATCTTGGATAAATGGTTGATTGAGGTATACTCTTGTATCTGGTTATGACATGATTGTTATGTTTCATTATTAGAGACATATCTTTGAGATGTGGATGTATGGTTGAGGTATACACTTGATGTATAGTGGCATATGCATGAGGAACATGCTTTGGTTCTTTGAGGGACTTCATTGATGATATGGTACATGTATATATATGATTGATACTATGGTATATGGTACTGGTTCTATATATGATTGATGCTATAGTACATGGTACATGATTGGATACATGATTAGTTACTCATCATTGACGTTATGGTATGTACATTTGACATATCTTATGGTACATGATTGATGCATGTTATACTAAATTTGTTGGTACACAGTTGATGAATGGTATATTATAGGTTACAAGTTGATGGTATAGTGACAATTATAGGTTGATGGTATAGTGACAGTGATAGGTTGGATACAGTGACAGGTTGACAAGTTATAAGTTGATGTGACAATGGCAGTGATTGTGGTAGTGACAATTTTGTCTACACTTATATTTTAGGGAGATAGGATGTGGAAAAGAAAGGGGTTGTAGCCTCCTTATGGTTGGTGCAAGATAACACAGGTAGTTGGATCTTCCTTTAGGTTGGATCCTGAGAATCAGGGGGTTGTAGCCTCCTTATGGTTAGAGCTAGAGAATTCAGGGAGTTGTAGCTTCCTTTAGGTTGGAGCTTGTAAATAGGGGGTCATAGCCTCCTTCCAGTTGTATCTAGAGAATTGGGAAGTTGGTGCTTCCAATGAATGTATTATTTTTATATATATGAAAAAAATTATGTGGTTTTCTCCCATTTTGGTTTCCACATAAATTTTGGTGTATCGTGTTTTTGTGGATGTCTATTAGTGTATTCATCAAACTCACGGCTATCCATGATTTTTCCCACTGTGGCCTACGAATGTTTGCATCCTTCTAGTACTGCAACCTGCATATATCTTTAGAAAAACCCTAGTTCAATACCCATAGTCTCGACCCTTCGAACCTATAACTTCATCACTGCTTCAGACTCATTGCTATAGATTTTTCAATGATACCTATCCATAACATTTCACAAAATATATATTCAATGTGCTCAAAATTAGGTGCTAATGGGAGACCCTTTCTCTCTTATTTATACTCTCCAAGTAGCTTCCTTTAGGGGTTATCTTCTAACTTTTTTACCCAAATTCCCTCTTTTAGGGATAACCCACTTTTAACTACTTTTACCACTTACAAAAACTTTACCATAAATAGTAAATGCACCACTTCTTGTTGCAATTAATTTATTTGTAATTGTTTTCTTATTGCAACAACTTTACCCATGATTAACTCTTAGTTACAACCACTTTGACTAGTAGACTTCTTCTATGATCTTCGATAATAATCGACTTCTTTGACCTTCTAGGGGCTTCTAGATAACTCATGGTGGTTCTCCAACTTCAATATGCCATATCTTCTCAACTGTGAGGAACTACGTGACATACCACATATAACTAGAAATGACATGAGATGTACTATCCATCTACAATAGTATTTTCTACAAATTCACTATTCTTCATTACACTATTCCTCAAATAAACATGGGATACTTATCCATACCTCTAGGGCTACCAGACTTGCATCAAGGGTTGACATCAATGACAACCAACCCAATTAATCAACATATATTTTGGGTAGCATGCTGGCATGAGATTTGGAAAAAAAACTTGTGGGATATTACGAAACTCAATTATGTTGCTTGATTTGGATTTTATGCCGCTGGACCAAATTCTTAATGTGTCCTTGAATGGCTTCAGGAATCAAGTTACAAGTCAACATAAAACTCTAATTGGGTCTTGGATGGATGAACCAACAATTGTGTTGGACTCCTGACATTGTATTATAGCTATGGGAACCCCTCTCTTTTGATTATGTTACCCATAAAATGATTAATTCTACAATCTCCAAAACTAGGGTTTTTCTTAATGAGGGACAATGCAAATTTTCCACTAGGGGTCAATTTTCAAAAACATTGACTCGGGCTATTGTGGGTAGTGTTCTCACATGGGCCTTGGCCAAAACTACTCAAGGGATATTATCAAAATTAATTATGCTTCTCATTTTGGATTGTGTGTCCTCAGACCAAATTCTTAATGTGTCCTTGAATGGCTTCAAGAAGCAAGATACAAATCTCCATAAAAATCTAGTTGGGGCTCATATGGATGAACCATTGATTGTGTTGGAATATTGGCACTGAATTATAGCTAGGGGAACCCTTATCCTTTGATTCAGCTTCTTATAAAATGATTTATCTAATGATCTCTAGAACTAGGGTTTTGCTTAGTACGGGACACCACAATTTTTTCACTAGGGGTCGATTTTGAAAAAAACTAGCTCAGGATTTTTTGGGTAGAGTACTCACATGGGCCTTGTTTAAACACACTTTTAAGATCATATAGAACTCAATATGATAATCGGTTTGGATTTTATTCCCCCAAGACAAATTCTTAATGTGTCCCTAAATGGATTTAGGAAGCAAGTTGCATCTCACCATAAAACTCTAATTGAGGCTCGAATGGATGAACCTTCAATTGTGTTGGAATCTTGAAACTCGATTATATCTAGAGAAACCCATTTCCTATGATTCCATTTCCCATAAAATTATTTATATGAAAATCTTCATAACTAGGGTTTTTCTCGATAAGGGACAATGCAATTTTTACACTAGGGGTCAATTTTGAAAACACTAACTCATGATATTATGGGTAGTGTGCACATGTGGGCCTTGGAAAAACACAGTTATGGGAGCTTACACAACTCAATTATGTTGCTCAGTTTGGATTGTATGCCCCCAAACCAAATTTTCAATGTGTCCTTGAATGAATTTAGGAAGCAAGTAACAACTTGCCATAATACTCTAACCAAGGCTCAGATGAATGAATTGCTAATTTTGTTGGACTCCAGACACTGGATTATAGTTAGGGACACTCCTCTCCTGTGATATTTTGTCTATAAATTATTTATTTGATGATATTTGGAACTAGGGATTTTCTCCGTAAGGGACAATGCAATTTTTTCACTAGGAGTTGATTTTGAAAAACATTGGCTTGAGCTATTATGGATAGTGTGCTCACATGGGCATTGTGCAAACACACTTGAAAGAGATCACAAAACTCAATTATTCTTCTTGGTTTATATTTCATGCCCGTGGACCAAATTCTCAATGTGTCCCTGGATGGCTTCAGGTAGTGAGTTGCAACTCACTATAAAACCCTAATCGAGGCTTGGATGGATGAACCATCAATTGTGTTGGACTCTTGAAACTAGAGTCATGCTCATGGTAGAATTACCTATCCAATTCCATCAAATTTTCAGCTACCATTTAACATTTGTACAATGGTTCACCTATTAGTTTCATTGTTGTGATGAGTAAAGAACTTGTGAAAGGTCGATCAAATGATCCATTCCGTTTTCCTAGTATTATTCAATACTAGATGCATGAACTTAGCCAAGCTCATTGGGTTTAGTTAATACTCATCATCTAATCAAAGGAAATCTTCAAGTCAAGTAAAGGTTAGCTTAGTCATCATAAGAAACTATAGTGTCTTTAGGTAAAATGATATGTAAACAAGTGGATAGGTGGTCTTTGCTAAAAAATATACATTTTGGCAGGGATAATTTTAAGGATGGAAATTTATCTCAGAATGTAGAAACCTTGGCGAATATTACTAGTCCTTAATATTTAAACTATAAAATGTTTGATTATATTTTTGTAAAAATATTCAAATTTCTAAGGATTTTGTATATTTTCTATAAAATTTGGGCTATTTTTAAGGTAAAATAATTTTATTCTATAGAATTTCGGTGAATCACTTTTAGAAAAGTGGAAATTGGTGAATCTTTTTTTTGGAAAAAGTATGGAAAATTAGCCTATGAGAGATATATAGCCCCTAAAATTTTCCTTGCATTTTGGTTTTGGAGTGGAGAGGAAATGAGACAATCAAGTTGAGTTTTTCATAACAAGAGGATATGAGACAACCAAGACAATATAAGACACGGTAAGATAGATGGGAGAAGACATAGTAATATCTTTTGGATGAAATTTGACCTTTGAATTATAAAAAGTATATTTTGAATATTGGTACAAGTTTATGATTGTTTATTTGAAAGATATATTGATTTTAAATAAAATGTGAGACTAGTATTAGTGAAATATGACACTATTATTTAAATCATTAAGAAATAATCAGTTATTGTTAACTTAAAAGTGTGGATTATTTTCGAGGAATCATCGATGTACCTTGGATTCATTGTGTTTAACGATGTGATGTGCATGGATTTAGTGAAAGTGAAGGAAACATTATAGTGAATTAAATCACACATTATTATAAGTGAGGAGATTTCATGGGATTATTAAGCTCATAAAGGATTAAATGGAACACACACACACACACACACACACACACACACACACACACACACACACACACACACACACACAATGATGTTGCAACACAATTTTGAGATTCTAAAAATGAAGATTATGAAAAAAACTATATTTATTTTGTTATATTTTAGCAAGGTGTTCCATGATGAGTGTAATGCAACTATTGGCATATTGTCAAGTCAAGAGGTAACATCAATGACATTGTTTAGCTAGAAGTTGAAAAAACACATTGTACATATTCTTCTTATGGTTTGAGTTAGTATGCAATTGTGTAGTCTCTTATGTATATAGGCTTTTTTTTGTCGAATGGGTTTGTTTTGTACATAGACCATTAAGGATTGAAGTTCATCAATACTTAGATGAAGTTAAGCCAATTATATGTGAGATGAATTGAGTTTCTATCAATATATGTTCATGTTCATGTTGAAGGACAAGTTTAAGAAAAAGAACATGGCACATATTCCCCAAGTAGGAGAGTGTTGATGTTGTCAAGGATGAAGGATGTGAAAATTATATTTGAGTAGGTCAAGGGTGTATATGAGTGTGACAATAACTTTACAATAGTTGCATAAAAGTACCAAAACTTGACAATTTGTGATAGGACAACACAAATAGATTACCTTTTGTAAGATGTTTATTTGTTCGATAGAAAGAAATTGTGTATCCCTAAAGGATTGATCTAGGAGCATTTCAACACATAATTTTACAATAATGAATTAATTTAGAGGGAAATTTGGGCATGCAACAAGACATAAGCTTTGTTGGAGGACCTGAGGTATTTCTCATCATGTATAAAGCATGAGGTCAACAAATTTGTGATAAAATGTATAATTTGACAAATTACTAAGATAATGAGTCAAAATTTAGCATTGTAGACATTATGGTCAATTTTGAAGATTCCGTAGGAATATATATCAAGTTATTTTATATTTGGAGTACTACTAGTAAGAACAGATTGCATATATGATGTAGTGTGTTTTGTTATTTACATGGCATAAAAATGGTGCATTTCTTGACTTATAAGGAAGATCGATGATGTGACTTATTATGAGAGACTTTTCTTCAAGGACATACTGTGACTTCATGGATTTCCAAAAAAATCACATTAGACATGGACATGATTGATATTTGAGTCATTTTTGGAGGACACTTTGGAAGAAGATGGGGATGGAGTTGCAATGTACTTTAACATACCACCCTTAAAAGGATGGATAGAAAAATATCATGAAGTGACTCCCTCAAGATCTACCATGAAGATTAGATATAGACAAGTTGACTTTATGGAGGGATAATAGTTTAGAACATGATGATTTTTTACATACAATAACTTTGTAAATAGGTATATAGTATATTCATCATTTAGAATTATATGGAAGGAAACTAAGATGATTAAAAATTTGGTTGATCAATTTTCAATATACAATGATTATACATAGATTATATTGTGCAATTGTGTGTATAGGTTCGATATAGTTTGAAGGATAATAGGGCCTAGCACATGATGCACATATATGCATTATGGAGTCTCAAGTCATTCAAAATGGGAGATATGGTCATGGTGTACTTGAAGAAAGAGATCTATCTTAGATTCCCATATAACAAGTTGAATGCAAAGAAGATTGGACCATGTTGGATATAAAATGTGTGCAAGGTCAAGTTTCCATAGAATTAAACATATCACCCATATTCAATGTTGCAAACTTGTACAAGTGCAAGGAAGAGGAGATCATCATAGACGAGGATTATGTAATTGAATAAGAATGTAGAAAGGTAGATTGGAATTTAAGTATGTAGATGTGAGAAAGAAGCCAAATGTTTTTTTTTTGAATGGTAAGGTAGTTAAGATATGGAGTAGTGAATACAAATAGTCTTAGTGAAATAAAATAATATTCTATATAAGGATAATACTTTGGTTTTTGAAGTTGAGTACCAAAAAATTAGGAAGGCAAATATGTTTATAGAGGATAAAATATTAACAAGATAACACATAATGTTTTATTTGTAAGTGGAATTTGATGCATAAGTGTCCAAGATAATACTAAGTTTAATGAGCATGCCACATGAGAGCACAACAAAAGAAATATGAAATAGACTTAATAGATAGAATGGAGGCACAATAGAAGACATGTGTCGTAGATAGAAGTGCATGTGAGGAAGCATGGACAAAAGAAAATGTTGACCACACAATTTAGGCATGGAGGTGAAATTGCATAATAGAGGATAAGAAAACAAAGAATTATG
The DNA here is from genome assembly GCA_010110895.2 of Picea sitchensis. NCBI lineage: Eukaryota > Viridiplantae > Streptophyta > Pinopsida > Pinales > Pinaceae > Picea > Picea sitchensis. Next base: position 94,903 of record SNQJ01S0025704.1, read on the forward strand.
ATCAATGTTAGCAAGAGTATGATGAGAAGCATACATGGTGAGCATGACAAGTTCTCATACCTACACAAGAAAATGTTGGAGGAAGTTGAAACATTGTAGCTCGAGGAAGTTGAAAAATCAAGCATAGACAATGAGGGATTTGTAGAATTGTCTACTGGTACTGGGACATTTGGATGCTATGATGTGCTTAGAGACAGGGGGTATATGAATCCCTATTCTTGGTTGGAAAATCATGGGGAAAAATTTCCTCTTTTACAAAAATTATCCATGAGGATCCTCTCTCAAGTTACTTCATCGTCTTGTTGCGAGAGAAATTGGATCACATATGGAAATTTTTATAGTTTTATAATGAGYAGGATTGAGCAATCTGAGGAAGAGAAAATGGTGTATGTGCACACCAACCTTCATCTTATTTATAGGAATATGGAGGAGTGGTTGAAAGGAAAGACAAATATGTGGGATGTGTTTATGGAGGATATKGGTTTTGACAGTAGTGTTGAGTTGGTGTTAGCCAAATTGGATCTTAGTGAACTTGTGTTAGATATGATCACTTTTTATGATGWTGATMTTTTTGAGGGGTCATCATCCACACCAACATATGCACTTATTGAATTGGATATAGAGGAGGAGGAGGATGGAGGAGAGAGTTGTGGTAGTGATGTTTATTTTAATGATTATGACATGGAGGACTGCTCATGAGCCATGAGATTCTTCCTATAAGGTTCCCATATCTACCCTATTTTGTATTTTCCATTGGAAAATATTCCCACCTATAGTATCAATAACTCAACATCTATGTAATACATTTTTGTTTTGATGACTTAATGAGAAAACTATAGCTTATGGTTCTAATTTCTTGTGTGTTTTTCATTTGATCATCATTGGTGTAGTACTAGTAAGTAGTAACTAGTTGTATGATTGAACTTGTATAATGTAAATGTTCTAGTTTCTAACAAAATTTGAATCTTTATGCCTGTATTTCATTTTTGTGTGTGTAATTTGTATTATATATATATAAACAGTGTCCTTCATGTCCTATTTCTAGGATTGTCATGTCTTATGTCAAACACTCATATTTCCATGTCCTTTGTGTCTCATTTCCTTCTGTCAGGTGACTTATTTGAAGTTCAATTTTACACGTATAAGATGGAAATTACATCAAGCTACAAAATGGTTTCTAACATAATTGGTTTAACATCTATCAAGTAATGTCTTGTTTCCAAGTAGGGTGACCCAATGGACAATCTCTTAACATGATGATATCAATTAGATGAGATGATTCTTATTATTTTTTCACTTTGGAGATGTATAGTGGTATCATCATCATCATCATCAAATAAACAAACACTTCAATTCCTAGAACACTTTCCATGAAATGTGTGTGTGTGTGTGTGTGTGTGTGTGTATATATTCAAAATCGACTCAACTATTCATTTTTTACAAAATGGCACTTATTGGTCACTCATTGACCACCATGACCCTTTCTGCTATCATGTGCATCTCAAAAGTTGTTATTTGTCCTGTGACTCAAAGTAGGAGCTCAAGTATTTTTGTGCCTAAGTGTGTGGTTCATTTCTTTAGATACTGGACAAAGAAACAACATTCTTGTAAGTTTTTTTCCACATTGAATTAACACACCTACAAAATAATACTTTATAATTCTAGCCAAGAAAACTCACCACAAATGACATTGTTAGTCACGAGGGTGTTTCCCTCCTCCACGATCCTAATCTCTCTTCTATGACACCCTGGATAAATTAAAAGAATCAAAGGATGAAATTTAATAAAAAAAATTCCTAAAACAATTCCATTCATGATATATAAAAAATTCATCAACAAATGATCTCACTATGAATAACACAGGAAACAATGAAGATTCACTAGTAGGTGGAGCACTCGGTTGTACAAGTTACTTTGAGGAAAAAATTACTTCTACTTCAACCACAATATCCACATTGAATGATGGATGAGGGGATGAATGAGGGATAAGTGGTGCATCCACAATGGATGAAACTGTGTGAGATACAATAGGGAAGACTAGTGGGTGGTCTATAGGTGCAACCACTATTGATGGATGGGATGGAAAAGGTGGTGGAGGTGGGCGATGATAAATTCCCACATGTCATACTAGGGACATAAGTACCCTAGGAGGTGGGAACGTGGTATCTCAAGAGTTGGGTAGGGTGGCCAAGGACTAGACTTACCCTCTGGCCCAGGACAACTAATGGGCAGAATTTCGGTAGTGGTGAATTGTATGATGGTGGTACTAGATACAAGAAAATAAATGAACCAAACTACATCCACATTTATAATATTTTTATTATTACAAAAACGTGAAAGTCAACCAAAATAAGATAATAAATTTCACATTTAAACAAGATTTAACTCAACACATGATACCTAGGAATGGGGTGATCTATCTATCCCAGGTGGACATGGTTCCTTGATGTGTGAAACCACAACTTGTAGAAACACAACACATGCACATTCAAACTAAAAGAATCTAGAACAATGACCAAAAAAATATGAAATGTTTTGTTAGGAATGATCATTTTAATTCATGAATTAGTCATTCCACCATACATGAGTGTGTGGTACACCGAATGAGTAGGTTTCTACTATTGTTGTGTAAATGGAAGGAACTGACATTGATGCATTTATCGACATTGAGGGTCTGTTATTCGGACGTAGCAACTGCAAATATCATATAATTAGATATACACAAAAAAAACCACTATATATATATATGAAGAATATAGAGATGATCAAGATACTAACCTCCTCCATGAAACTATCATGTCTAGTGACCTCCATCATCGCATAACAAGTCTTCCTGCAACTTGAGAATATGTGAGGGTCACATGAAAGAGGTACATGTGCCCTGACCTAGCTGGACTTTGTTGTAGTGATTGAAAGCCCAACCCCTCCCCCAACATCACCTGAAGTTCTCTCCTCACAACATAATGCTATAAATGTGTTGTGTTGAACTAAAGTATGGGTGAAGGTGAATATTGATGTTTGAGTCTGGATGATGCTTTCCGCTATGGGAGGATGTTGGGAAGGGTATTAGGCCTCCTCCTATGATGAAGAGGACCTAGAAATGGGTCACACATAATATTTTCTCTATCCCACGTCGTTGATCCATGACCCACCCCCTGTAATTCTCTAATGTCAAAGTAGTTGACATGGTGATGTAAGAAAAATATACCGATAATTTTCCTAGGAAATACAAAGGAACCTTCCTATTATTGTAGGGAGGTTTTTCAAATCTACCATAAACAACCTATCCATCCAATTGTCTAAAAATGGTTGGAAGGTGGACTAGTCCATACAAATGCATCTCTTTGTGACTAGTGGCTATAATCAAGTTATGGGGTCAATAAACAATGTTATTGGGTCTTTTTTTGAAATGTTAATGTCTCTAACTTGGTTTTCGTTTAAATTCATTCTATAATATTCATACATTTTGGCCATGTAATCATAAATGTGAGTTAATTGGCCTTGAGAATTTGCAATGGAAGATACAATGGTGTCTAGGGAAGCGGCTAGTGACAGTTGTGAGGGCTCTTTGGTGTTTCATAAGCCTGGTATAAGGGTTCTAAGAGATATCAACCCTGCATCGATTTCCATGTTTATGTTTGATGGCTATGTGTTGGGGTTTGGTGT
>SNQJ01S0025704.1:103735-126563 GCA_010110895.2 Picea sitchensis
TCACAGTCTCCTCTCTCAGAATACAATACTCGCCAACATACATAGCCGTAATACATTTCCCTCATAAAAGAGGGTTGCCTTCTAGGGCAAAAAACCCTAACATAATCTCTATTGTTAGATCTGCGACCTTATAATGAACGGTCTAGATTTACAATGAAATTACAATATACTTTTACAAGGCAATTTTTTCTTCGGGGGCTTCGCCCCCGAACCCCCGCTAGGGTACCCCCCCTATACACTCCCCTGTGTGGAAGAGTGTACATACTTCTGGGGTGTAAATACTTCATGGGGTATAAACACGGCTGAAAGTAAAAGACCTCTAAATCAGGAAGATAATCAGGCTCCACAACCAACACTTTTGTTATTACAAAAGCATGAAAGTCAACCAAAATAAGATAACAAATTTCACTTTTAAACAAAATTTTACTCAACACGTGATATTTGGGAAGGGGTTGATATGTCCATCATAGGTGGACATGATTCCTTGCTCTGTGAAATTGCAACCTATAGAAACACAACACATGCACATTCAAACTAAAAGAATCTATAACATGGACTAAAAACATATGGAAATTTTTGTTAGGAAGGATCATTTTAATTCATGAATCATTGAATGTGCAAGTTCCTATTACTACTACATCAATGACAAAAAATGACATTGATGCAAATGTCGACATTGAGGGTCTACTATCCAGACATAGAAATTTCAAACATCATACACACACACACACACACACATATATAATCAATGAAGAATATAGAGATGATCAAGATACTAACCTCGTGCATGAAACTATCATGTCTAGTGGCCTCCATCATCCCCATAACAAGTCTTTCCAAAAATCAAGCATATGTGAGAGTCACATCAAATAGGTCCATGTGCCCTCTTCTGGCCAAAATTTATTGTAGAGCTTGAAGGCACAACCCCTCCCCCAACATAACCTGAAGGTTGTTCCTCACAAGATAATGTTATAAATGTGTTGTGTTGCACTAGGGTATGGATCAAGGTGGATATTGATGTATGGTCTAGTTGATGCTTTATATTATAAGAGGATGTTGGGTAGGGGGTTAGGCCTCCACCTAGGAGGTTGAGGACCTAGTAATGGGTCACACCTAGCATTTTCTCTATCTCACATAGACCCATGACCCACCCCCTAGAATTCACCAATGTCAAAGTAGTTGACATGGTGATGTAAAATAAACTATGCCCGTAATTTTCTTAGAAAATAAAGATGTGCCTCCCTATTATTGCAGGGAGGTTTCTTAAAGACCATAAATCACATATCCATCCAATTGTCTAAAAATGGTTGGAAGGTGCACAAGTCCATACAAATGCATCTCTTTGTGACTAGTGGCTATAATCTAATTATGGGGTCAATAAACAATGTCATCGAGTCTTTTTTTGAAATGTTAAGTTTCTAACTTAGATTTTATCTAGACTCATTCTATAATATTCATACGTTATAGCCCTGTAATCACAAATGTGAGTAAATTGGCCTTGAAAATTTGCAATGGAAGATATAATGGTATTTAGGGAAGTGGCGAGTCACATCAACAAGAGTTCTTTGGTATTTTGTAAAACTTGTATAACAGTTATAAGATATCTCAACCCTGCATTGATTTCCATGTTTATATTTGCTAATTGTGGGTTGAAGTTTGGCATATCTCCATGTGGTAATACTAAGTTTGGGTTCTCTAAATTCTCTCTCTCTATATATATTATATATCATTTAAACAAATTATAAAATAAAAATCAATTTCTATCTCAAAAAATACTTACCATACTTACCTGGAATCAGTCAACCAAGTTTGGCATTGATTTGTCTATTTGTCATCCATTTTCTCTCTCAAATTTTCACACTCTTTCCTAAAACAAGTGGAGCGGTCTATTGGTGAAATAATCCCAATGAAGATGACTTGGCAATTGCGGTTCAGGAAATGCCGAAGTCGAAAAATCAGGAAAGCATGTTGGGTGAGCACCCCATTATTAACTTAATTATTTTATTTTATGTAATCTCACAACCATATTAAAATATGAAAATAAAAATCTTTTTATTACACAAAACATTTAAATATATTAAAAAATTTAATCATCAAAAGAAATTTCACAAAAAAATCTTTCCAATATCATTATTATTTTTAAACGTGATAAAAAATAAAGTATTAATATATAATATAACTCAAACTCTTTATTTTATAAAATTACTATTTTAAGATTATTTTTTATAATTAATTATTTTTCTAAATATATATAGTGTAAATAATTGAAATTTCTTATATTAAACATATATAAAATAATTAATCTACATTTATTTTAATATAAAATTAATAAAAAAATTAAACTAAATTAAATATAAATTTTTATTAAAGTGTGTAAATTTTTACATTTCTTTATAATTGTCTTATGATTTCTAGAATTATAACTGTGTAGGAAGTTTGAAACGCCTAGCATTTTGAGTGGACATTCCACCCATCATTGGGGACTCTTGAAGCAAGAATGAATGAAAAAAGTGTTGAAGAGAAAGTTAGGGGAAAGTGGGAAAATATAGTGGTTGAATGAAATAAACTGTTACCAATTAATAATTAGGTTATAAAGGCTAGATATGATGTGAGAAAGTTCCTCAGATGCAAGTGTCACCCCCATCCACCTGGAGAGCACCACGAGATCCCCCAACGGACGAATCGACGACCTGGTGCGCGAATTGACACCCTCCCCTCATGCGAATTAAATATCTTGTCCTCTCAAGGCGTCGATCCATTACTCTGCCAACTGCTCCCACTCCTCACCTGCATGGCTTTAATAAGATGCACCATTCCGCGCACATGCAAAGGATGGTATCATTGAAGGTTGGTGATTTGACCCCCTCTCCTCATGGCTTTTGTCACTCCATTATCCTCGACCATCCCCGACATTCCTCCACTGTTCTCTACAAACATTGGCTCTTTGTTCTCTGCAGGTGGGAGCTCTATGTTCTCTATAGATGGTGGTGTCTTTCCCCCCTCTTCGTGCCCTGCAATCTCAAGCTCTTGCTTATGCCTCCCCATAAGAGTGCCACCCCCACCTTGGGGAGAAGTGGTCGTGGAGGGCGTGCATCCACAACACCTTCCTTGCCCGTCATGGACAACCAGGAAGGCTACGACCACTCTGTCCCCAACTATCTTCGGTAGTTGTTAGAGGATTGGGAAGAGGAAGTTTTATGCTCTCTCCCAGCCTCCCAACACACCTCCAAACACCGTCGCAATTACTGGGTGGTAAAAAACCTACTCATCCACACTCTCTTCAACCTCCCGTGTGTCTTTGTTTAGAGCCCTCCTAGTTCGCCTCGCTCACCCCACTCCCCCATTGCTCACCCTCCTCCTTCAACTCCTCCCTCCCCCGACACTCGTCCTCTTCCTTCTACAACCCGCCCCAACACCTCGACTCCTTAGGAGAATCCCAACAAATAAACAACTGATACTAATCTAGGCAAGTATAGTTCGTTGATGACTCGCTTTATCAAGAGTGCAGGCCTCCGAGTCAAAGAGCCAATCTCGGACAACTCCAACTCCTCCAGCGACAATGAAAATGACTTCAGTGGTTTCCCCATTGTAGAAGAGATTCCTCTTGATGGCCCTCCAATCGTGACCGACAAGCATACATAATTCCCAGGCTTATGTTCATTTTTCAGTTTTTCTTAGTTATGATTTTTCAGTTTTCTGGTCTTATGACAGTAATCAAACAAACAATTTCTCTCACTATTTTTGTAAGCCCGGTTTCCCCCCAAGGGAAGGAAATATGATCATGTATTTTTCTCATCCTGGTTTCCCAATAAAGACATGCCTCAATTTTATTCATTCATTAGGATAAACAATGTGAATTTATGATTGTATCTTTACTATATTTTTAATATAATAGTTCCAAAATCCAAATCGAAAAAAAGAAGAGAGAGAGAGAGAGAGAGAGAGAGAGGGGTAAAGAAGTAGTCGTTGAAAGAATCAAACATTTACCATTTAATATAGGTTATAAGGGGGAAGTTTGTTTGAATTAAAAGATAAAGTAATAAAAAATTTCTTAAATGTTATTATTAAGGTTTAAATTAGATATTACAAAGAGGGTGGTCTTAGATAATAAAGGAAATAAAATAAAGAGTGGATAAAGAATGAGGACATAGTTTTCCCAATGTAAAGTAGAAAGTAGGAGGAACTTCCAATTAGGAGGTTAAAAAGCCGAGGAAAGAATAAACAATTAAGGCTAATTCAAATTTCAAATATGAAATAATAAAAAGCGGGAATTATAAAATGAAAATTAAAAGAGTCTAAGAATTAGTAGGAAATTGAAAATAAACAGAAAGAGGTTGATAACAGAGAAGTAAAAAGGTTTAAGTGAAAAGAGGGGGAGATAAAGATTATTAGTGATTATTAAGATATGTTTTTCAAGGGATTTTTTCCACTTCTTCTTAACATTTACTTTTCCCTTTTACATTTATAAAGCTTCTCTTTAACATTTTTTTCATTCATTCTTATTTCAAGATTTTTTTGATGATAGATAAAACTTCTCTTCAACATTTTTTTCATTCATTCTTACTTCAAATTTTTTTGATGATAGGTAGAGTGTATCAGTTTTAAAAGTTGAAAGTTTCAAACTTCCTACACAATTATAATTCCAAAAAACACAAAACAAATAAATTTTATATTAATTATTTTATTTTTTGAAAAATCAACAATTATCTTTAAACATTAAATAAAATATTAAAAATAATAATTAATAACATATATATTGAATAAAATATAATACTAAATTCCAAAACCTTATACACACCTTATTTGTATTTTGATAGATCATATATATTGAATAACTTAATAACCTTATTAGTATTTCCAAAAAATTCAATAACTTAATACTAAACTCCAAAACTTAAACTTTATTTTTATTTCCAAGAAATTCAATAACTTAATACTAAACTCCAAAAACGTATTCACGTTTCCAAGAAATTCAGTGATCCAATCTAAATAGAAAACAACTATCCTCACATTATAAATAAGCTTAGGATATACATATTCATTTATTATTTTATAATTATGGTTAAGAGGAAATTGTTATTTTTCCCACCTATTTTCAATTTTAACTAGTGATAAGTTGAACTTACAACTAGTATAGTATATTGTTTTAATATAGTATATTATTTTAATGGCTTTGAATATTTACCTTAAATACCATCCTCTAAATAAAATATCTAAAAAAATAATAATGAAATGAATCTAACAAGTATACAAATATTTGGTTATAAGTAATTTATTCTTTTAATAAATATAATTGAAAATGATTGGATCATCCATATTGAAGGAGAAGATGGAGCTCCACGGTTTTGACTCTATTGCAGGTTTCCCATCTATTATACCCTCCCTCCCCCCTTGTCGTCCCCACTGTGGTCTGTCAGCGAATCCCTCCCTACTATTGTTTTTTTGCTAGAGTTTGGTCCCCATCCATGCATCTCCTTCCGAATCGTGGCCACCTGCGATGAGGAGGTCGACTACTCGCCATATCCCATTGAATCTCTCCAGTGGCTTCCGCTAGCTGGAAGCCCTCCCCTTTTTCTAACAAGTTCACCCCGGAAGCTGATGTGGTGACAATATGGGGGGAGATACCATGCGTTTCTTCCTCTCCATTTCTTACTTCTCAGGATGCGGAGGCAGTATCAACTACAATCTTGTATCTTTCACCACAGAACTCAACTGGCTTTACCACAGGAGAAATTTTCTCGGGGACTCTGACTTCCTCTCTCTTCTCTCTTCAGGGTTTTGAGGATCTTGTGATAAGTTTCGAGGTCTCTACTCCTCTAGCCTTAGTGGGTTCACCACTTCTAGCCTCTATTTCCTGGGACTTCCCAGATCCATCAGTTCCGAATTTCTTCACAGATTTATCACATGTTTCATCTTCCTATGGTGGTACCCTATCGATGGTCACTGCATTGACGCCTTTCCTTCAAGGGTTTCAATATCTAGATACCATATTTCTGGGCTCTTGCCCTTTTACTGATGCAGGTCCGAGGTTGTTCTCTGAACCTCCTAGTGGCGGTACATCGGAGGGTTTGATCGCTCCATATCTTCCCTCGACAAATCTCAATGGTTGGGATATCGCACTAGAAGGAGCTTTTGGAGTCCTAAAACCCCTTAATCTATCTAGGGATCCAATATCTCCCTCAATCTACAAACGTCGGAAGTGAAACAAGTGTATAGGGGTTATCTCGAACTCCTTGAATCTCATTATGGGTGAAGACCTATCGATGGAAAAAGTGGTGGAAATGGCTGACAAATATGTGGTGGGGAAGGTCTATGGCTGCCACTTCAGTGAAAAACCCCTCAAATCTTGGGCGGTTGCTACTTGGGGGTTGTCCCATAACCCATCTCCACAGATGAGGTGCCTCTCTCGGGGGTGGTTCTTGATAATTTTTGTGAAGGAAGAGAAGGATTCTCCGACTCTTACAGGTTGTTGGACCATTGACTCCTCCCTAGTTCTTCTAAAACTTTGGGATCCTACTTTTGATGCCTCCACTGAGACATTGGACTCCTTTCCCATTTGGGTCTTTTTTCTAGGGCTTCCGCCTCATCTTTGGTCTTTAAAAATATTCCAAGCTATTGGGAATATGTTGGGAAATTTTTTGGATGCATACTTTTCCTTCAAGGAGATAGGTGATATGGAACTAGCTCGTATATTAGTATCTTTAAACATAAGGGGCGACCTAAGGAAAGAGCTCAACATTACAGATAGGGGTCGAACTAGGGAACGAATCCTAGATTATGAGGGAATCCCATTTTGCTGTAGGTGTTGTCAGGTCCATGGGCATATCTTAAAAGACTGCCCTCAGCCTTATCGTGGTCGAAAAAACTCTCCTCTACCCCCTAGGATGATGCTCATCAAGGAATGTCTTCCCTTGCAGGTTCAGACTCTCCGCCCACCTCCTCTTCTTTAGTCTCACTGCATACTCTGAGAAGTACAACAGCTGGCACGCTACAGGCTTTTGGTGGATTTTCTCCAGACTCTAGACGACTTGATCATGGACGAGCCCTCCCTTGGGCACTGACTCATGCGTCTCTACTATCTCAAGGTACACTTCAGTCACCCTCTTTTGATGCATTTTTGAATATGCACCTCTCTATCCCTTTGTCAGTTCTGGACCCTCTTCGGGCCTTCAAATTTCTAAAACTTGAAAACCCCCTTCCCCTTCAAAACCTTTTCTCCCCTTTTCCCTGTTTTTCCATACCCCCCTCACAAGTCACCCTCCCCTCCCTAGAGTCTCTTTCTCTTCTCCCACCGCCCCCCTCCGATCCCCCCTCCTTTGTATCTAATGATGAGCCCTCTTTAGAGAACTTGGAGGAGCTTTCCATTCTTTTTAACCTCAGGAACAAGACCATACTCGAGCCTCCCTCTAGGGAATTTGGGCTAGGAAAAAACCCAGAAGCTCTCACTCATAAAAAAAAGGTCGTGGATGTGCATCCCTCTTTTCAAAGGCACAAAATCACACCCGAATTGACATTACATATGGATTTCAATGGTCCATTGTTGGGGAACTTAGAAAAGTGAATACCCCAAGAGAGGTTTCCCCATGAAATTGCTCTCCTTCAATTGCAGGGGTCTAGCAAGCTCGCACAGGAAATATTCCCTTAAAAGGTTGATATTCACACATCAACCATATGTCTTTCTTCTCCAAGAAACAATGGCTTATTTTACAAAATCCTCTAACATACTAGAATCTCTTCTCCTAGGTTGGCGCTTTGAGGGTATCGATGCCAACGAAAGATCATGTGGTTTAATTACTAGGTGGCGTTCCCGTTCAATTAAAATACTAAACTCTTGGGCACTCAAATCTTGTCTCGCGTGGACTTATTTGTGGAAGGCATGGAGAAGGAATTTAGGTTTTGAATGTTTATGGCCCCTATATGGAGAAGACCCCCTATTGGGAATCAATTTTCAAGCTCAATCTATTGAAGGTTGATAACCTCGTCCTGGGGGGAGATATAAACTTTTCTTTTGGAATGGCGGAGGTTTGGGGCCCTAATGTGCATCCTGACCACCTCTTTGCAATGTTCTCACATCTTGTTTCAGCTAATGTCCTTCTGTATGTAGCCCCTCGAAGGCTTAGCTCGACCTGGAAAAATATGCAGATTGGAGATGCAAGGGTCGCTAAACGACTAGATCGATTTTTGGTCTAAAAAAAAATGATGGATTCACATTTTCAAGTGAGATAATGGATCAAATCTGGGGGAGAATTTGACCACTCACCAATTTGGATGGCATTGGATGGTGGGACAATCAAGCCACCACCCCCTTTCAAATTCAATGCTTCTTGGCTCTCTAATGAAAGCTTCCTAGACCTAGTAAATTCCAACTGGAGACCCTTCGACCCCAACTCAGGTTCTCCGGTGGGTCTGCACTTTGCAAACAATCTCAAAAGTATCAAACAATTGGCAATCCCATGGGCTCGGGAAAAAAGAATAAAGGAGGAGAGAGAACTGAAGCACACAGAAGATCACATTGAAATACTCTATCAATCGACAGAATTGGGGTTTTTAATCGAAAACTCACGGGAAAATCTAAAAACCTTGGAATCTCGGCGCAGACAATTACTGGATGAACAAGAAGCGACATGGAGGCTGAAAAGTAGGGCCATTTGAATAAAAAAGGGGGATGAGAATACCAAATTCTTCCATGCATTTTCCAAAGGTCGAAAATCATCAAACACAATTTGGAACCTGCATGACCAGGAAGGTATGCGAGTATGAACATTTGAGGGCTTGGCGGAGATGGGAAAAAATTACTTCAAATCATTGTACAAGGCAGAACAAAGAGAAAATATTATAGAGATTGTTCGTATTTCCCTCTATTATCCGAGCTTTGTGGACGACAAAAGAAACAAAGCACTCTTCATGGAAGTCAATGAACATGAATTAAAGGAGTCACTTCATAGTTTCCAAAAAGATAAGAGTCGGGGGTGAGATGGTTGGCCGATATAATTTTATATTGGGTTCTACGATCTGTTGGGAGCAGATTGTCGCCATGTGGTTGAAGAATCCAAAAGGAATGGGAAAATGCATGCCCCCTTTATCTCAAATTTCCTAGCTCTTATTCCAAAAAAGGACGAACCCCTCTCCTTTGAAGAGTTCAGGCCTATCTCCCTCTGTAATCGTATATACAAAATAGTGGAAAAAATCATTACAAGACGCCTAAAACCTATTCTCTCGGACTTTATATCAAAAGAACAATTTGGGTTCTTAAATGGTCAATAGATACATGAAGCCATCAAAGTGGCTTAAGAAGGACTACACGGCGTTAGATCCACGAGGACCAAAGGGGTTATTCTGAAAATAGATATCTCAAAATCTTTTGACTAATTCAACTGGTCTTTCATCGAGCTACTTCTTACACATTTGGGGTTCGAGATTCCCTTCATCAAATGGATAATGTCCTGCATTTTCTGTGTCTCCTTTGCAATACTTATAAATGGGCATCCTCTCCATTTTTCACCTCAGAAAGGGGACTGAGGCAGGGTTTCCCCCTCTCTCCACTACTATTCCTTTTGGTAGAAGAAGGCTTAAGTAGGGCCATTGGATTGGCCTCCTCCTCGGGAGAATTTCAATGGATTTCGACCTCTTCAAACTTCAGAATTACTCATCTATTCTTTGTAGATGGTGTACTAATGTTTTGTGGTGGAAGACCCAGGGATGCTGAAAAATTAGCCGATATACTCCAACTCTTTTGGGCAGCTACAAGGATGGTTATTAATTCAAAAAAATCCTCATTAACCCTAATCGGATTGGAAGCTGGAACATTAGCCATTTACATAACTCTCTGTCCCTTTCCACTACAGGACCTCTCTCTAGGTATCAAATATCTGGGTTTCCATCTCAAGGCAAAGAAATATCTTTCAGGAGATTGGCAGTGGCTTTTGGCCAAATTTGAGAAGAGACTAAATGTATGGATTTTTCAGTTCCTCTCCAGGGCAGGCAGATTGACATTGACAAAATCGGCTCTTGAGGCTATTCCAATTTACCAGATGTCTCTTTCCTGGATTCCCAAAGGGATATTGGAAAAAATCCGACGTATATGATTTCGATTCATATGGTCAGGACCAAAGGAACACTTTACTATGCCGTGGAAAAAATGGGAACTATTGGCTTGTCCAAAAGCACTGGGAGGATGGGGACTAAGGAACATATTCATTTTCTCAAAAGAAATAGTAGCCAAATTTTGTTAGAGACTTTTAACAACTACCAAACTATGGACACAAGTGGTGGTACACAAGTATATCAAGCTAGATTCAGTGGGAGATTGGATACGAAGGAATGATAAGAACATATTGAACTGCTCAATTATTTGGAAGGAAGTGGTTAAATCCTTCCATGTGGTAGGTGAAAGATTGGCCAGGAAAGTAGGCAGGGGTGATCAAGTTCACATTGGATCAAATCCTTGGCCTGGTAGTGGAAACTCTCATACTCTACCATAGGCCTTATTACACCACTTACATCATCAAGGCTTCTATAAACTAAATCAAATTGAAGACCCAGAAACCACAAACATCTGACAACAAGGGAGATCTCCTATTACAATGGGACAATTATATTTTTGCACTCCAACGAGGTCACATCAGGCTCTTGGAAAGGGATGATGAATTGGTCTGGAAAAAATCTCCTCACGGGGTCTACACTCCAAAACTGGGCTACATAGCACTTAATGTCGATCTCCTCCAAACAGAACTGTGTTGGTGGTGGAGTAGACTTTGGAAACTCAAAGCCCCATTAAAAACCAAGGTTTTCATGTGGTTTTCTTTGGTAAACAAGGTCCCCACCTGGGACAAGATGAGAAAGCGTCTAATCACTGGGCCTGGATGGTTCCCTCTTTGCAAAACGAGAAATGAATCCATTGCTCACATCCTCATCTTCTGCCCTTTCACATTGAAAGCATGGGGGGAAGCATCTTTTCTCCTGAGGCAGCCTTGTGATTGGAATGGGCCTTCCCTGGAACCAACTTGGAAAAATTGGCTTCAAAACCCCTCCCACAAGAAACTAAAATCTATGTCTCTTATCATCATCTGGGTATCTGGTTGGTCAGGAATATGGCTATATTTCAGGACAAGGCATCGGTTCTCGAACTAATCACAGTAAAAAGTCTCTCGATCCTTGAGCACTTTCCCTAGGAAAAGAACCTTGCAGTTATCCAAGATATACAACCTAAACTCATAGAATATTCCTTTCCCTAACATATTTTGATGGTGCTTCACGAAATCTCCTCTATGAGGGGTGGAGGGCATTCTGCATATTTCTAAATCATATTTTTTTAAAATAAAAATGGGGTTGGGAAAAGGAACAAACAACTATGCCAAACTCATGGCACTGCTACTATTACTCAAATTTTCCATTGAGCAATGGTTACACACCATACAAATTATTAGTGACTCCATTAATGTCATAAACTGGACCCGAAAAATTCAAACCTGCCACAATATTATATTGCAACCCATATTGGAGGAAATTACTATTATTCTCCACTCTTTTGACACTTTTGTACTACAACATGTTTATAGAAACCAAAACTCAATAAAAGATGTTTTGTCAAACTATAGAAACCAAAACTCAATAGCAGATGATCTGTCAAAAGAAGGAATCTATGGACACTGGGCACATAACAGAATCCAATAGGAATGCAGCTCAAAGCTTCTACCACCCGCCTTTCATTGAATAACCAGATCAAGCACCACCTTAATATTTTTGTTCAGTCCTTCAAGTTTATTATTACAACTTACTTGTATATTCTAGAATGGAACCTTATTGGTCCTTTTTTAATAATCACTTTAAATTTCATATATGTGCTATATAGGCCTTTCGAGCAGGCATTGCAACAAACTGTCCTACATAGTCTGAGCTATTACAGGACCTATGGAGGTTTCTGTATATGTTTTGATGAGAGCACCATAGGTTTTTGGGTAGAAACCCTCACATTTTTTTTTGAATGTGTTCTTCTAGCACCTACAAAATGTAGTTTTGTCTATGCTGAATAAAATTAAGCTTTTTTTTCGAGGAGAAAAAAAATAATTGTGCTAACTATTATATGTTTTGACTTTTTTATTTAACTGTTAACTGATTCTGGACCGGGCTCCCTTCTTCAATCATCGCTGGCGCAGGAAGCTGGTTACGGAGGGCTGCCTGGCCGTTTACGTGGGAGAAGAGCGGCGGCGGTTTGTGGTTCCGATACTTTATTTGAGCCATCCATTCATTACCAGACTTCTCGCTGAGTCGGAGAGGGAATTGAGATACGACCATGGAGGGCCGATCACGTTCCCCTGCAACGTCGACGATTTCGAGCAGGTGAAATGGCTCATCGACAAAGAGATCGCCGCCGCATTTTGTAAACGATAATTGTGATGATGGCCGTGTGTATATAGGTTTTGTATCTTACATTGTCACTTTTTAGGTTATTCCATTTTGTCTGGGCGAGCCAATATTCCAATCTGATCGAGTGAATTTTTAGAATTTTGTTAATATAGATCTCTTTCAAATGGACCGTTACCGTTTTGAAATTAGGTGATGGAAATCTTTTATATATCAAAATTTATGGTTTAACTATGCTTGAAGTTCCAGGTAACATTAGCAATGTCAAGGGTTGGAATATTAAGCCTCCACACTCGGAAGTCAAAGCTTTTTGTAAAAAAATCTTGTGAAAGATTCAAGAATGGTGTGTGAAGCTTATGATCATACGAGCTCGGCGACTGTAAAAGAACAGTTCATGATGAAGAGATTGAGTCGTGCAATAAGTCTATTTGAAAAACTGTAGCAGATATCTTCGAAGTCGAAAATTGCAGTTTTTATTAACTTAAGTTTTTTGAGAAACCACTTTTGAGGGGCATTCAAGTTGTCAAAGCCACACCAACCCTTAATATGGTTGGATTTTTTTGTTCATGCAGGTTTCGAACTGGTAACTTTGCCTTAACAACACACTCTGTCATCCACTATCCTACACCTTGAGGACTAAGAGGGAGAAAGTTGAGAACAGTGCAGACTTAAGGAATATTTCTCATATATTGTAGAATACACCTTGAGGACTAAGAGGGAGAAAGTTTAAAACAGTGTAGACTTGAGGAATATTTCTCATGTATTGTAGAATTTTTGGGGGGCTTGTGACTCATATTTCTGTAATTGATTTGTAATTTTATGTAATTTTACATAACTCGCGGTTGAGAACGTTGAAAGGTATGGGCTGAGAACGCGTGCTTTCAATATAAAATGTCTCTGGTAATATGAAAAGTTTGGTTGCATTAGGTTGATAAATGGAACGTGGCAATTACATATCCTTACAATAATTTTTTAATGTCATTAGGTAAATGTTAAAAAGTAAACATGTTAACGAATGCCTTGATAAATGCAAGAAAGTTATGAACAATAAATCTGACCCATTGATTTTGGAGGACGACTAAGAATATGCCAGCATCTTCAATGCATAGCCATCAGATTAGGGTTTAAGGTTAAATAAGGTTAAAAGATCATTAATTATGCCCATTGTCAATAGGTGTACGCATATACAAAATATATACAAAATATATTAATTAAGATAAGATATTGAATTATATACAAAATTTAAGCATTGAATTGACTTGATAGATGTCTCTTGGTATGTCTTACTTCGTTAGATCAATGAAGTGAATACAGGAGATTGTTTTTGAGGTTGTAAGCTTTTAATGAATTTGAATTTATAAAAGAATTTGTTTATTATTTTAAATATGTTTGTGTAGAGGTATTTAAGATTGGATATGAATCTTAATTGGGTTTAATTTAGATGGTTGAAACTAATGATTGTTATCTTCTCCAACACATTTTCACATTTTCATAAAACACTATGTTTGTGTAGAGGTATTTAAGATTGGATATGAATCTTAATTGGGTTTAATTTAGATGGTTGAAACGAATGATTGTTATCTTCTCCAACACATTTTCACATTTTCATTAAACACTCAAATATATTAAATGCAATATTTTACTGATTTAAATAACTTGCAAAAGCTAAATTTCTAGAAACTACATTTTTCATTAAATAATAATTTCACGGTTCATTCAGCACCACATTACCTCATGCGGCAACACATTATCCTACTAAAATATCTTAATGTTATGTCCCCACTCCTCAAGATAGTTCCGGTTTCAGTCCCTAAAACCTCCTTGGTTTGAAAACAAAATTACAAACAAAGCAGAACACATGAATTACACAAACTAAAATTCAAAAGGAAATAAAAAAGCACGATGACAATTTTATAAGAGGAATGAAAGGAAAAACCCTAAAATTCAGGAAAGCAGAAAAAATAAATAATTTATCACAAGGATTGAGATGAAAACCTTCATCGGCTGCATGAGCTTTGTAAGACAAATGTGTTCTACCGGAGAGAAGGCAGGTTGGACTGTGGCCTATTCCAATCCAAAGATATCAACTCCTTTGATAAGCTGATAAATTTCTTCACTCTACGTATCTGGATCTTCTTTGCTCGCATTTCAAGATTTGTTTTGTTTTCACTTTTCTCAAAGTAATCATTTAGTCCAAGCTTAACAGTTTCTTGTACTTTCTTTTCGGGTGCTTATTGATAAATTGTGAAGCAAAGAGATCTGAGAGAAAAAAATGGGTAATATTCAAATGTATGAAGAAATACAGAACTCAGAAGATAGTTGAAGAATTGAAGCACACCAACAATAGGGAATATTTGAGCTTATATATGCTCAAAGCAAGGCAGAAATAGAAAGTACAACTGTCTAGTACAGTTGGCAGTGTACGATCATACTGTACAGCTGGTAGTGTACAGTCATATTGTTGATGGTACAATATATTTAACACTCCTCTTAGACTCAACAGTTACATTGACATGACTATGCCTAAGTGTCTTTGTCTCACGGAAGATCAAAGCGGCTTTCCCTAGTGGCTTGGTGAAATATGACAAAATTTGATCTCACAGGCTCCTAAAGTGAAGTCACGATGTCATACATTATTGACTAACTTCGTGAAATGAAAGCAAGTGTCAATGTGTTTTATTTTCTTGTAAGACACATGGTTCTTGGATAATCTGAGAGGTGATGTGTTGTCATTGAAGATAGGAGTTGGATCCTTTTCTTTTTGTGACATGTCTTTCAATAATCGTCTAAGCCATACAGCTTGACAAGAAGCCGAGGTACTTGACTACCTTTCACACTTCTGAAGATATTATTCCCCTGTCCAGTACGCTTCTTGATGCTTATGAAATCGGTTTGTGCCGGTTGAAAACATAACTGATGCTTTTTCCTATCATCGTGCTGCAAAGTCACTATCTGTGTAACGAGAGAGTTGATTACATTGGATGTAGCCAGTGTAACATAAACCAAAATTTATTGTCCATGCTACATATCCTCACAGGTGAACTTTGCCATTTTCCAGGGTGAATCTTTGGGTGATTCCATGAATATAGAAACAAGGATGGTTGCATACACGATGTCAGGCCTAGTCGCTGTAAGATACAACAAGCTGCCAACTAAGCTTTGTAGGAAGGTAGGGTCCACTTTAGGGCCTTCATATTTCTTGCTTAATTTGTGCCTAATGGTATGGGGATTTCCGCTGGATTGCATCCTTCCATGCAAAACCATTTGATGATATGCTTGCATACTTTTGTTGGCAGACAAAAATACCTATAATGTTGATTGATGAACCTCAATGCCTAAAATATTTCATGATGCCAAGATCAGTCATCTCAAAAGATTCAGTTGCATGGCATGCTTGAAATCTGTTATCTCTAGATTTCACATGTATATCATGTCATCAACATATAAAACATACAATTAGTATTTTACGTGCTGATCGTTTTGGTATAAAGTGTTGGTTCATTTTGACTTACGATTTGGGAAGCCACTTTGATCGGTGGAGTGTCAATTAAGCGTACCCAAGCTCTTGGGCTTTGTACGCCTAAGGCTGTTTAAACCGATACACTTTGGGTAGGTGCTCTTGGACTTCAAATCAGTTGATTGACATAAACTTCTTCTTCCTAAAAAACCATTTAGGAATCTTTGACTTGACATACATTTGGTATACTTGCCATTTGTCGTCTTTGCTATGGCTAATAGAGTTCTTACAGTGTTTAATCTTGCTACTGGGCAAAGTTTCACCATAATCAATACCTGGTTGTTGTGTGAGAATCCTTGGGCAACAAGTCTTTCCTTATGCTTTTCAATCTGTCCTTTTCATTGAGTTTGGTTTGTAGACCCACTTGACACCAATATACTTTTGTGTCTTAGCAAATCAACAAGATCACATGTCTTGTTCTTCTCAATGGAGTCAATTTTGCTTGGTTCATTGCTTAGACCCAATGTGGCTCCTTAACAACTGCCAAGGATGTGGGTTGACATGACATTAAAGAAAAAATTATCTTGTTGAAAGTCATCCAACTGGCGATGGATTCCAGCTCAAACTTGAGTTCTCGATTACGGCGGGCCTGATTCTCTACTAGAAGATGAGCTATCACGTGAATGCTCGGTGGTCCTTGGACTTTCATTCTTGGAGAAATGGGTTGATGTACTGGTTGTTCTGAATTTTCAGTGTTTTCAAAACTTGGTAGCAAAGGATTTCGACTGCCCACTTGCTTTGGTTCACAGAGCATCCCTGAGTGGTTTTCCAAGAATTATCTACCGAATTATTTTCTTGGTGATGGGATTGTATGAAACTTTGTAAGCTTTAAGGAACTCGCGTATCCGGTGAAAATGCATTTTTCACTTACGTCATCAAGCTTCTTCCTTAATTAGGAAAATTGCATATGCTACATCAAATTTTATGAATGAGCTACATTGAGCTTTGTCCCACTCAAAGCTTCTTGGTAAAACTTTCATCTGTAGACTGGTAATTGGTGATCTGTTCGGAAGATAAAGGCGAGCATACTCTGCTTCAATAAAAGTGTTTGTGACATTTTTCTCGAGAGCGTTTAGCACCATATTCATGATGGTCACGATTTTTTTTCTTCGATACACTCCATTACTGCTTTATGAATTATGCAGCTGTTTTTGCTTGCATGATGATGCCTTGAGATTTCCAGAGAAAGTTGTAAATTCTCTGGAGTTGTATTCTCTCCTCCATCCATCGACGACTACTTTTGAGGAGAATTTACCACTCAGGCAAACCTTTGAATTCTTTGAATTTTGTAAATGTTTGAGACTTGTGTATGAGAAAATATATCAGGTACTTTCTGCTGAAATCATCAATAAAATGTTAGAAAGTAAAACTACCACCTATTGACTTTGTTGGTCCACATAGGTGGGTGTGGACAAGTTCAAGATGATGTTTGGCTTGGTTGGAATTTGTGGAAAGCGGTTCTTTTGTGTTTTCCAATTATGCAAGACTCGCATGGGGGGATTGCTCTTTAAAAATAGGTAAACCTTTGACCATGGAGTTTTGAAGAGACTTAGACTCTGAAATGGTAGATGTCAAATCTTGTATGCAAAACCATTGGTTATTCATGGTTGATGCACTCATTATAAGGGTTGATTCCCCGGAACTGCGGTTAGAGGGTAAGGGGAAACATCCTATTTTGAGTCATAAGGATTTCAGAAATCAATTTTATGTTCGGTTTTCTATCATAGATTTTACAAGGTCAACTCCCTCAAAAAGTACCTTATCGACATGTTCAATGAGCTGTCCTACAATTAACAAATTATGTTTTAAGTCCGGTACATGGTAGACATTACATATGTCTTTCTTTTCATTATGTTTTGTAAGAATAAGAACCGCTCTTCCATGAACTTTGACTAAATGATCATTACCAAGAGTAATATCAGAAGAAATTGAAGAATCAAGGCATGAAAGTAATTCTTTGTTACGTATCATGTGATTGCTTTGTCCCTTTGTCCGTGGCAGGATCTTTAAAGTTTGTTGTTTGTGGCGGAGAAACGCCTCCGGTTTTCTCCATGTGATTTGTCACATTGTATCTTCTGAGGATAGATGCGCTTACGCTTTGACTGCGTCCAGTTCTTGGTGCCCGTACTTTTGCATTAGAAACATTGAATGTTGGATTTGTCATTCGACCTTCTCCTCCTGCGGGGCAGGAAGTTCCTCACAGAGTAGTGATGTTGTTGTTGATTTCTTTGACTTGGAAATTGATTTGGATATTGTTGTATGTTCCCTCCATTGTTATGAGGGTTACCCAGAGTGTTCCCTCTTCCTCTACTTCTTCCTCTGCCTTTCCCTCTTTTGAATGAGAATTGAGATTGGAAGGCGGTAGAGATCGACTCATCGTGAGATGTAGTCGTCTGTATGCAGAAACCAAATTCCGGTTTCATCGTTGAAATCTTGGCTCGTCGCCGGGATTCCGGGTTGAACGGTACAACCATTTCAAATTTCCTTGGTAAACTTAGGGGGTACCAAACGAATTAGTTGATCGGTGATCGTTCACCAATGAGTCGATCACGGTTCATGATGCGATACGGTCATGGCCCGATCCAACTTGTTTCGAACTCTATCATCCACGAGAGTCTCAAATTGTGTCCCACCGAATTGCCGGTTTTCTTGTCTTTACCACAATCATTCCTTGGTGGGCCGTTTTTGAGGATGTCCGATCTGTTTGGAAGTACCGGTGTGCGTGATTTTAGAATGTTGAATCATCCTGAGAGTTACACAATTTTGCTTTGTTTTCCTTGGTCCTCGAGTTGCCTGAGCAATTCTCTAAGCATTTGTCATGGCGATTGGTGGATGCGGTTCCACATATCCAAGATCGACTGGTTCCTAGCACTCTTGTGCTTACAAGAACGACCTCATTAGAAGGGGCCAGAATTCGTAATTCTTTCCCAAAGAATCGGACCCTGATTCGGGACGAGATTGGTCGGCCATTTAAAAATGCTAAAAATAGAGGAAAAATTTGTATTTACCTCCAATCCAGAGAGATTATTATAATTCGTGTCGATGGTGCGATTAAGGGCATGGGGCTGGTGGCATGATCTCCTTTACAGTAGACCCGCCTGGCGGCAATGCTGAAGTCTTTGCGGGCTTCCCGTTCTTTGACTTTCAAATCCCCGAAACGCGAAAATTAGCCTTTGGACTTTCAGCGGTCGGATCTGGCGAGGATCGGGCGGTCTGATCTTATCGAGGATTTAGCGAATCGCGATTTATGATGTCAAGTTCTTTTGTCCTTTTGATTTCCCAAACTCCGATTTTGATGATTTGTCCCTATCGAGATTAACTTTCCCGATAGCTCCGTCTGCGACATCCTCAACCAGATGAATGCATTGATGTTCACCGATTTTAGCGATATATTAATGTCGGTTCTCTTGTCTCCAGATCCAGCGAAATGCCGAATCACGAAAAGCCGATGGGTAAACTATCGAGATTTTTTCGAAAGCCTCGATCTATGCCAGCGTCCTGAGCGGATGACGGGCTGGCTAGATGTCGCGTCGGGGATTTCTTGGAAAGAAACCGTCATGGTTCAGGAGTTTTAAGCGTTCACGGAGTAATGCCAGATGGGCACTCTTGAGGACTTTCCGGTGTTAAAGGCCGGATTTAATGCGTCCTTGAAGAATGGATGTGGTCTGATTGACCTCGGAGTTTTGCCCAACTGCGGTCGCCAAATCTATGTCAGCGTGGAAACCAGAATCGTCACGTTGACCAGTGCCCTCGATAATACGCCGCGTGTCGGAGATATGGGCCGGTGAGATCCTGATGAGTT
Organism: Picea sitchensis; assembly: GCA_010110895.2. Taxonomy (NCBI): domain Eukaryota; kingdom Viridiplantae; phylum Streptophyta; class Pinopsida; order Pinales; family Pinaceae; genus Picea; species Picea sitchensis. The sequence goes on from SNQJ01S0025704.1 coordinate 123,418, forward strand.
CAGCGTGTAGATTTGAGTTGCGATATCAAATTTCTTTAGCGGCAGAGCTATCTTAGATTTGCCAGGCCAGGCGCCTATGATGTTAATACGTGTCGACAAATGGGCCGTGAGAGATCATTATGTAAAGCGTATCCGCGATTTGGCATGGAAGTTCGCGATTATAAATTTCTTTGGCGGCAAGAACCAGAACTCCGAGTATTCGATATGATGATCGCGTTGATCTATGCCACAATCCCTCGAAATGGGCGGTAGTCATTTACCGAGTTTTAGCGTTTACGTGGAGTTTGAGAGCATATTCTTTAGCTCGTCCAACTCCCGATTCCAAATTTTGCGATGGAATAGGATCAACGGCTCACGATGTCTCTTAATGAGCAGGTCAAGATAGCCCGTCAGGTTTCGGTAAGAAAAACAAACGCACGATAAGCTCCCCACGACTAATCGTCGTGCAACTTCTTCCTAATCTAACGGTATCCGGACTGTGTTCGAATCGGCGGGTGAAATTCTTTAAGCCTTTTCCCGCGGCTCTCTCCTCGTCCCTTAAATTACGCGGTTTCCGGGGCCGTTCGCGGGACGAATTTCCGCGGCTCAATGGATGTTCTTTCATATGGCGCGAGATCGTTCTTTACACTGTGGAAGAAAGATTAAGTGAATCTTTCAAGATTTAATTTCCGCGATTTCTTAGTTGGCTGCTACAATCTTTACCTGATTTGACAATTTCAAAGGAATCTTTAAAAGCGATTACGCCTTCTTCTTGAATCTTTAACAAATTGAAGCGAAATCTTCAAGTTCTTTACCTAAACTTCTTCGATCTGCCGAGCTCTTACTGCGTCGAATGCTGGCGGTTCTTTGAAAAAATGCGGGGTTTCTTCTTCTGCGTTCTCTGTTTCCTCCGCTAGCTTCTCACGACTATCTTTTAGAGAGTCTTACGGACAACTATCAAGCTTTCCAAACCTTGTGAAAAGTGCAGTGACAGCGTGCTCTCAAGATCGTGAGGGCTGCTTGTGAGGATGAGTTGCTCTCCGTGTGTGAAGAGGCTTGCTAGCGTAGCTCTTATACCAGGCAATTGTGGTAAAGAGAAGTCTTGAGAGAAAAGAATTAGTATATTCAAATGTATGAAGAAGTAGAGACATAACTGAAGTAAGTTGAAGTACTGAAGTGTTACCAACAATAGGAAATAGCGAGCTTATATATGCTCAAGCAAGACCGTAATTAGAAGATACAATGTCGATCTGGTGGAGATTATGCGGTCATCTTATTGAGGGCGTATATTTAACACTTATGACTACAAGAAGTGTCCCAAATTTACTTAGTGGGATTCCGGTCCAAAAAAATCCCAAAAGGTAGAACGAGCCAACACCTTTTCATTCCGGTCCAAAAAAATCCCAAAAGGTAGAACGAGCCAACACCTTTTCTTAATAATACTCCGTTTTTTTCAACTTTTACTGGCTTAGTAGAAGTGTAAGCAACAATCTTTATCTCGATTGTACATTTATTTCTTTAATGAGATGGAGCAAGGTTAACCCAACTCATTTGATTTGATAGATGAACGGAATTTGCAATCAAGTTAAGTTAAATAATTCAGGTGATGTTGTGTCAATAGTTTCACGTAAGCATAAAGTTTTTTACTCCTACTACCTTTATTTTCATGTGGCGAACCCGATACAGAGATCGGGCTGGCAATGTAAATTTCTGCAACAACAGCTTCGCCATAGTTGACTTATGTAACATCGCATTGCATGCAGGTTTCCAATCGTCTAGGTGACAAAGACATTGCATTTCACATGATAATTATTGATTATTCATATGGACAAGTATAGATTTATTCATTATTTTAAAAATTATTTTCTCCTTTTTTTCTTTAAAACTTGTTTAATTAATTTTTATGGGAGAAGCTCGGGGACCATGAGTCCCACCTGGAACAATAGAACGATTTGGAAGCATTAACAGGGTGAAGCTAACTCAACAGGCCGATTGTCTTTCTCTGGTGAAAATCATTCTTCAAACATATCATATAGAGTGTATTTATTCCTGCACACAAACTTGCACAGAAATAATTCCTGCAGATTTGTCGGGCACCTTTAAACATGGGGTTTCCATATAAAATAATATGGGGAATCAATGGATGGATTGTGGAGCGATTGGATAGTAGAAATTGTTTGGGCATTGAGTTTCACATCTTACATACATGGATTCGATCCTTAGATTTTTTTTTGTAATCCTCTTAGGGTGGTCCTATCAAGGTCAACACTTTTGATAAGGAAGTGTTTAGTAGGGAAATGGAAAAGCTAAAATTGATCCAGGTGGATATTTGTGGCCACCCGTCTATTCCACTTGGACCCACACCATTGTTTTTTTAATTTTTTCAGTTTTTTTAATTGTAGTACAATTTACTATTTTTAGCAGTTTTTCGGGTCCTAAACTTCCAGAGCCGTTTTGAGGCCTTAAATGACGTTTTTTGGGCATGAATTCTACGACGAATATAAATCTATTTCAAACTCAATAATCATTGTCTACGGTGTAGTCCTCGTATAGATCTTTCTAATGATGTATCATGCGCGTCAAATAGAGATAGTATGCTAAAGTTACGACCCTGGGAAATTGATGTACTAATTTACCCCAACGGGGCCCATATTCTGGTGTTTCATTTCCTAGGGTTAGGTTTTTGGATGTTTAGGGTTTTCCATTGTTTCTCAATAATATATAGGCCTTCGAGCCTCATTGTAACACATAGTTCAGAGGCCAATAACCACAACATCTCTTCTCAGAGATAAGCTACCAGTGCTTGAGCTATTTTATTTCCATTCTATCTATAAGCATATTTCAGTCATTTGTTGTTAATGAAATGAAGTTTTACTTCCGCTGCATCTCTGCATTTATGTGTATTTCTTGTTGGAAAATACTGAGAGGGGGGGGGGGTGAATCAGTCNTGTACTAATTTACCCCAACGGGGCCCATATTCTGGTGTTTCATTTCCTAGGGTTAGGTTTTTGGATGTTTAGGGTTTTCCATTGTTTCTCAATAATATATAGGCCTTCGAGCCTCATTGTAACACATAGTTCAGAGGCCAATAGACACAACATCTCTTCTCAGAGATAAGCTACCAGTGCTTGAGCTATTTTATTTCCATTCTGTCTATAAGCATATTT
>SNQJ01S0025705.1:0-12817 GCA_010110895.2 Picea sitchensis
TGGTGGCATAAAAAAAATGCTCACATCTCTATAATCATGTTGATTATTGCTTTCCACCATTTACGTGGTCGTGACAGAATTTCAAGATCTCCCTTGATCTGGAACATTGGACGGATGTCATACCCACAGCTCATGTGATAACCAACTACGTAAAGAATTTATTGACCATCAACAATAAAATCGCAGCCACGGAAGGAACAAGTAAAAAAAATGCGCCCATTTGGGATCAAATCGATGAGCAATATCCCAATTTGTTAATTTTCCTCAACAACTTTGATAACGAGATCCCGAAGAAAAAGGAAATTGAGCTCACGGTTGGTGTCTGTAGTCATACTCGAACGCCAAGTGGTTATAGTGCGTGGGAGCCTCCTCTGGAATGGTATGGGATCTGCTCTTGATCTCAAAGTCATGTTCAAAAATGCGGTTGCACCAGCTATTCCACAAAACAAACCTTCAAACAAATCGATGACTTTATCCTACTGATGGTGAGTGATCTTGCTAATATCTGATCCAGTGGAGGGAGGTATTAAAAAATATTAAAAGATCTGTCAAACAATCATCTAATTTTCTTTATCTGGCAGATTCTTTGAATGCAGAAAGTGCAGGTATGCAGTTTATGGCGAATAACTTTCTCTTATTTTACCATCACGCGGTCGAAAACGTCAATGACCAAGGCAACCTCGTCCGTGAGTCTGAAAGATGGAGTCATCTCATTGGAAGGGTTAACATTTCAAGTTTCGGTTGCTCCGAATGAAAATATGTGGGTTCCATGGAAGATGCACCCTTCATCTGCTATCTACCATTACAATGGTGTTTGAGATGAAGTTCATCATTCTCATGCAGCGCATGTTGTTATCGAAACACCAGGAAGATGTTGTGTCTTCGCTTGTATCTCTGCATTTATTTCTTGGAGGCTTAAACAAAGTGCAGCCACATGATAGTCATGATACATACTACATTTTTTTTTTGTACTGCGCATCATGCATCCTTGGAGTGATACAAATCAAGATCTTGGTCTGAAGCCTCCAACAACAGGTCATCTCCAAAATCGTCAATAAAGAGAGCACATATCTTGCTGCCTATATTTCTCTCATCCAAGAAGTTCAAGAAAAGGCTACCATAAGCACACTTGTTCAGTTAGCCATAAACTTGTGCACATTCTCACAATGCAATGGCACCATTTTTTAAGGTATCAAATTGAATGATTCAACCCTCATAACTTTCCATGCATTCATTATGATTGAATGATCTACCTCCATACTTTTCTATACAAAATAGATTAGTTTCCTTCATACTTTTTCAACAATGAAAAACAAAAATATAAATTGGAGGTACTACATGGGCATGCTAAATTTGACTATGCAAAAATGATATCCATTTCTTACCCAACCAATCAAAAGTACCTTCTTTCTGCAATCACATTTCTTCGGAGACTGGAACAGGAACATTGATCACATGCTCCATTATCTTTGTAGCCTCCTTCTTGGTGGGTGTTTTTGCAATCTGTCTGTTGCTTGGTCTTTGGCGAATTTCAAGATGTAACTTCCAATACTTCTTGTCCCAATGGCCATTGATCTCGCAATGAGTGCAATAGTTCCTTTGCTTCTTTTTTAACAGAATCTCCTTGTCACAAAGATGTGAAAGAGGTTCCCTTTGCTTTGTCCCACTTATGGTGGGCATGCTCGTCTTCTCTACCCAAGTTTTCTTCTTGCGATCCTTGGCTACATCATGGTTAGAAGACCTATGACCATAATCATCTTTCTGATATGTAAAAAAAGAATTGAAATGTCCTTTATACTTTCCTGAGTGGTTCTTGTTCTGTTGAGGACAAGATGGCGCTATTCCTTTCTTGGAATCTGATGGTGAAGAGATGGTTTTTGTTTCAACAACCTTTGAGCATTCTCCATTCTCTTCCTTGCCATAACCCAAACCTGCAAACCGTGGTCTTTGTACTACCTCTAATGGCTGAGTGATTCCTTGTCTAGGAATGCCAAGTCCACCTCCTTTGTATCCCATCTTCGTGAGGAGCTTCATGCCCACGTTAGTTTCATACTGAGAAAACATTGAACATGAAGAAACATCATATACCTCGGTTTGAGTTTGTGCATCCACAGTAGAAGACTCTTTGTCTTCCCTTCGTTCACCATGCTACAACTTAGCCAAGAGATCATCCTTGGTTTGCAATTCAAGTTGCAATTCTTCAATAATTCCATTGAGGACTTCTCCATGAAGCTGAGACCTCTCTTGAAGCTCTTGCTTCTCTTCTTCTGCAACCTTCAAAAGCCTCCTCAACTCTGCATTTTTAGCTTGAATGTTGTGACTTATTTCATCTAATTCTTGAAGTCTTTCTGCTTTCTTCGCTCCTTTGCCCATCCTGCAAAGTAATCAACCTAGCTCTGATACCACTTGATCTGAAAATTTGGTGAGAATCTTCTTACATCCAAATTTTCAATATAAGATATTTTACTGATGAAAATGCATGTGAATAAGTGCAATTTGATTAATTAACCATGCTTCATTAAGGAAATAATCACATAAAATTGTCAAACTATCGTATGTTTATAAACAAAAGCTTTACTTATCCAAGTAAGAATGCATCCATACACACACATACAAATACAACATAGACAAAAACGTGATAACGGAGTTCACCAGATCCCCTGGCTACGTCTCCGGATTCATGAATCTCATGAACTTGCTTTATTGATTCTGCTTCAAAAGGGATACATAAACAAGCCTACAACCCGTTTCTCCTTTACAAAGACATCTTTTGAATCAATAAGCTTTCCACGAGCTCTTTCCTTTCTCCCCCCCTCTTCTTGACTCCCAAGAAGGGTTTATATAACATCTCCATCTCAACCACATCAAGATCTTCATGGAGATAATATTTCTCAAGATCCCCTAAATTAGGATCTTGGCATATCTCAAGGGATTGGTTTGAGAATATCTCTCAACCATCCATGAAGATCTCAACTCTCCTTAGGACTTTCCTTGAGACTAGGGATTGAAAGCCAACATGGCTTTGCACCAAATATTCCCTTTTAAATAATGAAAAATACATAATTATGAGAACCCCATCTCATGTATTAAACATTTTACAAATGTCATTTTGCCCCTAAATATCAACAAGACATATCTCTAGCATGTGAAGTCCAATTGACTTCATTCAAAATGCATCGGAAAGCTCAGTGTGAGCTCTTTGTTGACTGGACAATGTTGGAAGTATTTGAAGCTGACTGCAAATATGTCGATTGTGAAGATCCTCATGGATCATTTGATTAGTCCCAAAGATGAGGGCTCAAGTAGGGTCACCTCATACCCAGCCAACCTATAAATATATCCACACTCAGGACACAAATATTCCTTAAATGTTTCATGTGTTTCAGCCTTCTCTGATGGGTTGCTTGCACTAATAAATCCAGATCATGAGGCAGAGGCCTTTGGGCTCCCTTTTATGCTTTTAGCATTTCCAATTCCCCCGTAAGCCTCTAAACTTCTCTTTTTAATTGATCATTCTAAAAAAAAAGGGAATGAATCTGACTTTTACCTCATAAACGACATGTTCTTGTGTTTTAGTAGCTCTTTGATCTTGGCTCAGGTTGTCAATTGGTTCTTGTGTTACAGCGACAACTTCATGCTGATGTTCATCACCCAATGGTTCTTGTGTAATAGTGGGTGAAGAGGACACAACACATGAATCTCAATTTCTTCCATTTTCAGTTTAGTTGCTTCTACTGTGACAACAACCTCGGTTCTTCTCCTTGTACTTGGGAAAGTTGATGGAAACATTGGCAATGGCCTCTTCCTCCTTAATAGTTTTGGCATTGTTTGGGGAGGTTTCTCTGAGACAATTTCAACTTCATAATCATGGTCAACATGGGAAGAATCATCATGCAAAGTAGACGATTCTTCTTGCAACTCAATTACATTCTCGCTTTGAATCACTGTTTCAACCTCCCGAATATATTCTAGTGGAGTTTCTGCTCTTTCAGGTGACGACGACCTCTCCACAATTAATTCCTTCAGTGTATCTTTAGAAGGCATCTATGTATTTGATCCTTCCCTCATTTATGCCATGGGTTCTTCAACACTTGGTTCTTTTTCTGTATACCCTCCTTCGTGTTGTGTTGGTTGATTCTCCTCCATCAACTACTCATTTTCTTCTGCTATAATGGTAGGTGATTTTTCAGGGTTTTGGTGCAAATATTCCTCCACCTGCACTCCAATATCTTGCATATGTACATCTTCTACAATTACAACTCCAGGGCTATCCCTCATTTATCCATCACTACTACCCTGTCCCAATTCTCCAACAACATTATCTTGTCCCAACTCTTCATTAATTCCATTTCTTTCCTCTCTTTCCCTGTCTGAAATACTCTTGTCAGTACTTCCTACCTCCTCTTCTGATTCATTGCCATCATTTTCATCAAATTCTATTGCTCCCTTGGCAATGAATTGAGCCCATGTCTAGTTTTGTAGTTCAAAGGCTCTCAACATTATTAATTTTATCAGGCAATGGTGTGTGACAGAACCTTGGGGAAAACAAGATTGTCTTACATAATGTGCCATATTATGCAAAGATTCTAATAGATAATAAGGCATATTTATCAATGAGCCACGACGAAGGTGTGACAACGGAACAAAATCATATGTGTAGACAATCTTGTACATACCTTCACATGCAATATATTTCTTCAAGAAAACAACAACTTCGTCCCAAGGTTGAGGTAATGACTCTATTTTTGTGCCACGTCCTCTAGGCTGCACTTGCTCTCCTTCCTCCAAGAAATTGGTCTTTGCAATAGGAATGGTTGTCCTTTGTCCAAACCATTTTCTACCAGTGCTGGGAAGCCCCGTAACAGAGGATATAACTGCCTCTATTACACTAATACCCAAACCTCTAACATGTGAATGGGTTCTTGTTAAAATTCGGGTGAATTCTAGGGAAATATCACTTTCAAACCCGTCCAACTGCTTGAAATATGCTACCCACCCTGCATCTTCAAATATTTTGTATACTTATGGGCGCCGACGCAGGGCATTGAGGGTTACTGGTTCATGACGGACTGCAAATCCTCCCATGTTGAATGTTATTCTGTGTAATTAGTTGTTACAGTATTGCAAAGGAATTTCAGGTTCAAAATTCCCAACATAGACCCAGGAGCTTCAACATGCATGAGCACGCAGGAACAATGGAAGGATATTTGTTGTATTTTTGGAAAGGTGGTGGTGATTCAAATTTTGTGGGAAAAATCAACCTAACAACCATGCTAATTGAATGTTTATGGTGATGGTTGGTTAATTTATTTAGGGATGGTGGGATACCCCCCAACTTGAACTAACTATATTGGTCGTCTGTTGGTGATGTGGAAGGGTGTGTAAGAATCATTATTTCACAGTATCATGTCAAACACATGTCATAATGAGCAGTCATACCTATAGGTTGTAAACCACAGACACGTACATGTGGGCACTGACTGGCGGCCGCCGACAAGCAAAATCTGAGGTGGCGATTACGTTCAACTTATCAGTACCTTCCATTAATAAATACTTGTTACTGACGACCACAGATGAAAATGGTGGAGTAACTCTGCCAGTTGGATATGATGGAGTTGGTGGGGCCATGGCCCATAGTCTTCTTCGTGCTTGTTGCAACATGGTGTTTCAGCACCAACATATCTTCATTCATTCTTATTAATTCTGCTTAGTCTTCTTCGTGCATGTATTGTGTTTCAGCTAGGTGTTTTAGCATGGTTTTTCAGCACCAACATATATGCATATATGTACATCTATGTGGTTTACAGGTATGACTGTGTAATTACCCAAATTAGGACTAAGGAAACATCATCTTAGTTTACAAGTTAACTATGATTTAAGTTTTAACGTAACACAATGTTGAATGAATAATGAATTGTACCTGCTCTAGAATTTATGTTCTCATAGGAAATGTAAACAATAGGGATGACTTAGTACAAGAGAATGAGATGAAAATGGCATGGAAATGATAAGGAAAAATGGACAATTTTAGCACCCAAAAATGTCTCACTGAGTCACTTGAGTATATTAACATAGTCTTCTTCGTGCGTGTTTCAACACCAGCATATCTGCATTCATTGAACATTCTTATTAATTCTACATAGTCTTCTTCATGTGTGCAACGTGTTTCAGCATGGTGTTTTAGCACCAACATATATGCATTCATTCTTATTAATTCTACATAGTCTTCTTCGTGCGTGGAGCGTGTTTCATCCCGAGCCAAGTGTTTTAGTACCATCGTATTTGCATATATGTACATCTATATGGTTTACATGTATGACTATGTAATTACCCAAATTAGGAGTCAGGACTAAGGAAACATCATCCTAGTTTACAAGTAAAGTATGAATTAAGTTTTAACATAACACAATTTTGGCTGAATAATGAATTGTACTTGCTCTAGGATCGATGTTTTCATAGGAAATGTAAACCATAGGGATGGATTAATACAAGGGAATGAGATGAAAATGGCATGGAAATGATAAGGAAAAAGGGGCAATTTTAGCACCCAACAATGTCTCACTTGAGTATATTAACATAGTCATCTTCGTGCATGTTCCAGCACGGTGTTTCAACACCAACACATTTGCATTCATTAAACATTCTTATTAATTCTACATAGTGTTCTTCATGCGTGTAACGTGTTTCAACACGATGTTTCAATACCATATTTTTCTTGGAATGCTCCCAAGATCAAACATTAATTCAAATTTATTTAAATTAATAAACTTTTAAAAGATTCACCAAGACTTTTAAAAGGTTTTATAATTATGTGAAAATCCGCCACAATTTCACAAGATTTTATAAGTCCGTTAAAGATTCGCCCAAATTTTACAAGATTATATAATTTAGTGAAAGATTCATGAAACAATTATATATGCATATTATGTTTTTGATAAAATAACCTTCACGCTCTCCCATGTCTCATGGGGATTTGCTCATTTATTATACATATAAATTTNGGGGGGGGTTCTTAAAATTTTCCCTATGAGTCATGAGTAGAATTAGGAGTCTATGCTTGAATATAAAACATAAATGTTTTGGAATATTGTGACAATAGTCAAACCATGACTTAACATAGTGGTTAATCAACGATCATTCTTGCATGACAACTGGTGAGTAGATCCTATGTAATGGGGGAACCATTCACACACTAAGTATCTATTCGCGTGGAAGGTGTAGTGTCAAAGTCTACAGGCTGAAAACTAGAAGGGATAACTTTGTGTTGCCAGGTGGAGCAAATATTCAAATAAATCTCAATAGTTGGCAGTCATCCCCTATCAGGCTAAAAGGCCATCGCTTTCGCCATCCATTAAATGTTAAGCATGCACTAAATAAATCGTGAAGGAATGGAAATGAAAGTTTAACCATATTAAGGGACATGCAGATATCTCCTCTAGGGCTATGGACGTTCGTTGGCAGCAGAGAAAGCTTTGTGATGTTGTGGCTACTCCATCATGGCTATGGATGCTCACGGGAAGTGAAGCAACACCTACGAGAAATATATATATGCACCTAGTGAAAAAATATTTCTTTATCCCAAATCTATATCAGCCCCATGACGAAGATACTAACTTGAATCGTCAGCGTAGTTTAAGGAAATAAAAATCTCATCATAATTTGTCCACTAGTTACAACAGACGAGCTCCACTAGCCGACATGCAAGCATTGCTAGTGAGCCCACGACAATAAAATATTTCAGGTAATTGTTGTGCATTATTTATGGAATTTCCGATCTTAAAAGTAATTTTATGACCTTCTACATTTTATGCTTATCAGTTAGGAAGGACTAGCAGATATTTCGGCTTCGTTCAATGTGTCGCTATTTGTTGCGCGTGCACAACAGCCTCCCAATTTTCTTTTCTTACCATCTCTCTAAGAGAAGAAATTTGGGCCTCCATTCTTCTAAATTTTCTATTAAAAATCCTCTCATTCTCTCTCATGCAAATGGCAAAGCTAAAACCTCTCTTCCTATTCTCTGTACTTTACCATTTGTAGTGATTATTCATGCTTGAAACCTCTCCTACTTCTTCTCCAACTCAACTACTTCTCATTACACCCATTAGTTGGGCTCTTGTCATGTCCAATGATTAAACATTCCATGCCTAATCGAATAACTAATGACTGGTAGCCTATCTTGCTTAATCTACACTATGTTGCAATCATAATTAAGTCAGTTTGTGTCACCAATAGTTTTCATCACACATACCATACCAACATGTACATTTTGTGCCTTCTTGATTTTATGACTAACCATGATCACGAAAGTGTCATCTATCATCAAGTGGGTTGATTGTAGCATGTATAAGACTCACGCTGGCTCTGAATTGCATCTTAGAAGAAAATTAGTTCTCCCAGCTCCTAAACAGTGTTAAACGCTCAAAACCTCAGTTAATTGTTTTCACAAAACTATATTTATGAGCTACTAACACATTAAATCATTCCTAATGGATGAACTAGGAGATTGTACAACACATATGACACATGGACTTATGGAGCTCAATTATGCAAAAGTAGTAGCGAGAACGGGCCTGAACTTTCATTAAAAAATATCTTTGCTCGTAATTTTGGGTACTATTCAAAGTGGATTTGTCACTTCTTAAACATTCTAGCTGTATGAATTACGTGATTACAATTCTAGTGGGACTGACAAAATCAAAATCCGAGGTCCGGAAGTGCCAAAACGATTGCCAAGGATTTCCCATCAAGCAAGCCTCGTTAACCATGGCCTTCATTAATGATGGATCCACACAAATGCTTGAATAACATGTTCAGTTATATTGCTAGAAGCATCTCTCTGTGCTCCCCATGTTGTAAAAAATGACACGTCAATCAGATATCGTATGAGAAAGTTACGGGCTTTCGAACTCAAGCTCTTGTTGTTTCTTTCCAGTAAAATGATACTTAGAATTTTTTTCAATTTTGTCTTCCCATGAAGGAGGAGTTGTTGGAAACTTCTATGAAACACACCGGAAGAGTTCCTTTGATGAGCTCTAGTTCATACTGGAGAAGTTCCCACAAACTCCTACGAAATCCAAGGAGAAGTTCCCACAAACTCCCCCGAAAGTTCCTTCAAAGTGCTCTGAGTTCATTCAAAATCCTTCGAAACAAACTCGAGGAGTTCCTTCACACTCCTAAAAAAAAACCAGAGGAGTTCACGTAAACTCCTCCAAAAGAAATTGGAGCAGTTCCCACTAACTCCTCTGAAACAAATCGGAGCAGTTCCCACTAACTCCTCCGAAACAAGGACAAAACCTTACAAACTACCTTTCGTATTTTGGCCATAACTTTTGACTCGGGTGTTCATTTTGCGCATTATTCATAGCGTTGGAAAGGTATTTATGAGATATACAACTTCCTAGTTATATGATTTGAGAATTTTATCACTAATTGTATACAATTGTTTGGATTAATATATGACACCTTATTAATATCCCCAGAGAATACGACACCTCAATCAAAGGCAGAGGAATCGGTAACCAAAATCAGGGAAACACATGTGAACCCTCATTTAGTTATTTTTGTAGTTCTATGGTTACAAATGTGTAGTATTAATAGTAAATTTTGAGGATATTTTGTGGTCACTCATCCACTGCATGTTGAATGGTGTCAGGGATCAATGTCGAGAGGAGGTCATACTCAACATCCTTGCAACACAATCTACAACCAAGGACAATAGAACATTAAGGATGACATCAATTTTCATAGCAACGGGGGAGCAATGAATGAAATCACACTCAAATGGATGAAGAGGGAGTCTGAACCCTGCAATGACCGAATCTCCTAATATCTAAGCCATTCATTACGATGGGAGAGATGCACTATAGTCGATATCTAGGATGGCCCACCAGCGCTAAAAGACAAATTAAAAATGTAATTGCCATATTTGTTCTCTCGTCATTACAAAGAGAATAAGGACAAATATTGGTAAATGAAAGGTCAGAAAAGGAGGCGGAAGGCCAAAAGTCATGTCAAACTTCAATAAATATGAGAATTGCACCCAAAGAAAGGGATTTTTGGCTCTTCAAACATTGTACATTTCTAAACTATTTTTGGAATACAATATTAACTAAAATTGAGAAACCATTCCTTCGAGCTTTGATGTACTATTGTTGAAAATTTTAATAGTGAGAAGCCCTCAGGGCCAACTTTTGATAGAGAGAAAAATGTGCATGTGTTGTTGTTTTGCTGCGAACTATTTCAAGCAGAATGTATGTTGTTCACATGGGCTATAAGGACACATTTGCTAATATACTTTTCCTGATGCAATCTATGTTCCTCTCGCAGTACTATTATTTTTTCTTATATTATATGTCCCGAGCATATGAGTTGTTGATGTATGCATAGATATGATTTAGACTTTTCTGGTTATATATGTGTATATATGTGTTTCTAACTTTACACCTTCATGACAACTATATGAGTGGGGTCTTAAGCAGAGTTTAGTTTCGTTACATCTCATTCACTTACGACAATTTGATCCTATCTAGGATAGGATAGATTAGAATTAAATTAGATTTATTTCATGTATTTGCATAATCTTAATCTCCATCTTTCATTTGCATAACCATCCATCATTCACCTTCATTGGTGGATCAGGTCGGAACCAGTAAAACCAAAACCATAAATGGTTGTTGGGCCAGAATCCAGATGGGTTCCCTATTCCAAATGGTGAGAGGTTTGATTGAGACTTCTTATCGGGGGTAACCCCTGTTGTTGACATCCTATTTATGAACAACTTAAAAATAACATTACCTCATAATAAACTATAACCTTACATGGTTATCAAAAATCCACATTAACATCCCAAGTATTCACATTATACGTTATGCAACAATCCTAACAAATCACGTGCATGACAACAACACAACACATGTATAAGGGAAAAATCCACTCTTCAATAGATGATTTAGATTACCTATCTCAATGTGCCTATTACATTATCTGATAATCGCCTTAGCTTTTTGATATCCATCTGTACAAAAAAACCTTGTCCTTACTCACATATCTATGCTTTATGTTCTTATCTACATCATACACATATACTCTACTACCTCTTTTATATTTTACATCTTACATTTATATCTTTGGTTGCTTTCCATAGTCATTATAATGACCAAAGGCCCTTGGTGCTTGTCTCGATCCACCATTAAGGGATTTTCACCCACTACTAAGGCTTTTACCCCCAACAATGTGGTTGTAGTTGATTGAGAGGTCAAAAGTTTGATTCTAGTCATGTTAGATTGGGTAAAAAAAAGAGAAACTTGTAAATTTGAGTAAATTATACCTAAACCTGGTAATTAACAAAAATATGACCTTAAATATATAGTGAACTCTATCACTAGGAATGACCCCCTTATTATTCAGAAGGCTTGGAGACAAAGGTTCCATTGACAAGAAAGTACATCAAAAAATGCCTTGTCAATAAGTAGGTATGTTGACAAAGGTCTCATTAACAAGAAGTTACATTGACACAGATACATTGATAAGTGGTTCATCAATGAGAGGTCCAATGACAAAAGGTGCATTGAGAAGAGGTAGCAACAGAAGAGGTCTATCAACATGTGTTGATCAAAGGTTCATTGAAAAAGAGGTCCATCAACAAGAGGTACCATTGATGAGAAATATGTTGACAAGAGGTTCCATCAATGAGAAGTGTATTGATAATAGGTTCACCACTAAGAGCTCTATTGACAAGCACACACAAAGAAGGTTTTCCTTTGAGACCAATAGTTAACACAATAGGATCACCTTTGTATGGACTAGCAAAGCTACTCACAGAAAAACTCAAACCTTTATCTAGTCACACTTAGTCAGTCGTCAAAGACTCCTCACATTTTATACGGAATACAAAATTCAAGAAGACAAATAAAGCATATATCTTGGTCAGTTTCGATGTTGTATCTCTATACACTAAATTTTTGGTAAAGAGGCCATTAATGTAATAAGAAGACTGACATACAACAAAATGACTAACATGGTGGAAGTATGCCTAAAATCTACACATTTCAGCTTCCATGGTGTTATAGGAAAATCCCCTTGGATTCTAGACCCTTACTACCAAGACAGAAATATGCTAACATTGGCGCTTCATCTCCTAGGGTTAGGTTTTTGGATGTTTAGGGTTTTTGAAACTCTTGTTTATTGTAAAAAGGCCTTGAGAGCCTCATTGTAATGATCTTCTTGTGAATGAGCACAGCCGTCACATCTCTTCTCAGAGATAAGCCACCACCATTCCATCAAGCTTGTTTTCCGCTGCATTTTACAGTTTCAACTTATTTCCTTGTTGAATAGAAAACCAATTTTACTATATCTCTGTTATTCTGTGTTAAGCATCTAGTAATAATTTGTAGTCATTTCATTCTTCTCATAAAATCCAGATCAGTGGTATCACAGCGGTCCGCTCCTTGTCATATTAATGCATGTCCCTAACGAGGTTGGAGTACACAGAGTTGGGTCTCGAGCTTGTTTCTCTTGAGGAAAAAAGCTCTCACACACCCAAGCGACCTCTCATGGAAGGAGAAAAGAAATATGATGGAACAGGAGATCCTTTCAAACTGTTGATTGAGGAAGCCCTCATGCAACAGAGGAACGAGATGATGGATAATTTCGTGCAAATCCTTCAGCGGCTACCAACAAGCGACGCATCTTCTTCGAGTGGAGGCACTGCCCCCTTCAAGGTAAAAATAAACTTCGATATTCCTATATTTGAAGGTCAGATAGACGCAGATGTTGTAGACAAGTGGTTGAATCTACTAGAAGGGTATTTTTTTGTCCA
>SNQJ01S0025705.1:28485-41517 GCA_010110895.2 Picea sitchensis
ACTTGAACCGTGCTCTTTCGTTCCAAGTAGTCTTCATACAACACCTTCACCATCTCGGCCATGGCAAACACCGAATCTATGAACTCCTTCTCATTTTGAGAAAGTCCTCCTATAGATGCCATTTTCTTCCTTGAGATGAGCTCTTCCCTGGCGAACATGCAAAACTCAAATCCAAACTAGGTGTCACCTTTGCATTGGTCCATCCGTACGCCAAAATGTCCAAATCTGCCAGCCACGTGTCACTCCCTGGAGCCACCACGTGTCACTTGTACGGACTTGCCACGTGTTGTCTATATGGACCTGCCATGTCAGCGTAAGGACATGCCATGTCAACGTCTGTACGGACTGCACAGTTAGCAAATTTTTTGCCTGTTTGGCTTTTCGGACAGAATGCGATATCTTCTCCATACGGACTCCGTTTGACAAAATAAATATACCATCAGAATCAGGAAGACGAGACGGACGCAATGGCACAAGTTTCATTGCATTCTGAGCAATTTAATTTTTGAGCATTTTCAAGCCCTGTCAGGCTTCTGGATCCGATTTCGGATCAACAAATCGACAAACCAACTTTAGAAGCAACTTCAAATGAAAATGAATTGCAAGCAGAAGATGCCAAAGCATAAAGTGATACAACAAGTATAAGTGAAAGTAAATTTAAAGCATGTCATCAAGTACAACATGATCTTTCCAAGCTCATCATCAGACCTTGGGAAGAATTACACTTCAATAGAAATTGACATGGCTTAGGATATGAAAATCAAAACAGTTTTCATATTCCAAATTACTCCAAACCAATTTTGTTTGTGAGCACTGGATTCCTTCAAGAAAATTCAACTTCACTTGTTCAAGTTCAAAATCAGAATGATAAGTGCAAACATTGTAATCGAGTTGGTCACATGGAGAATCAGTGTTTTAATCTCCATCCTTGCCAACATTGTGGCAAGCATAACCATTCTTCAGACAGATGTTCAACACTGAAGAAACCTGCAAGATTGAAGATTCACTATGAGTGGATTGATCCTTGGAAATGGTCATCAACAACCAAGTGATTATATAAGTCTTACCGAAGAATTGAATCTCGAGTAAAGACCAATCTTGTATCACATAATATTTTTGTACCTCACATAAGTGGTTCCCTTATGGTGTAGCTTTCAAGCATGGCCCTCGTGGGATGAGATAACATGTGGCTTTTTATGCATGCCCACTTTTTGTTGTACTCAAATGGAACAAGTATGGTACTCTCTTGAGCATAGAAAGGGGGGTTACACCGATGAAACTCTCATGCACCTTAAGGGGGGGAGTTCAAAATTTCAGTGACGATGGTTCATGAAACCACTTTTGGTCTCTCCTTTTAGCTGACAAAGGGGGGAATTGATGATGAAATTGAAGATGGTTGTCAGACAGAAAGTTTCGACAATAACAGACATCAAATTTTCCAGATGGGCAACTGCAGTCTGTAAATGACAGACTTTGGCAGAATGATGGTTTTATATTGAATCATACATTGGGATGTTGATTTTGAGAGAAATGATGTGGACATTTGGTTCACCTAGATGGTCATTGGACCTAGCAGAGGACATATGGATCCTACTGCATTACAACTTGGCATTGATTGAGTTGTCAGGCATTTTCAAGGATGTGGCAGACTTGCAACTAATTCACTTCTCTTTGTTCACTCTCATCATATTGGAGTTCACATCAGTGAACAAAATTGTTGGCATTCTGGCTCACATGATTACACAGTGAGGTTTTCGAGATTTCTCAACATCCAGATTTGGCGGTTTTTCAGGCAGTTCTTCATTGTGGCTCAGCTCAAGAGTTTTAACATGAAGACTTGGAGATATACCAGTTTATGCACCTGCTTTGTTGGTATTATTACTCAGACTTATGATTGAGGGGGGGAATGTTAGCCTCTTTCTCATATACAATAATTAAGTCTTAATATACCACCTTTGTATATTTTACATACTAGGATATAGTTGTTATCCTAAGTATGTTTCTAGATTCCTATATTGTCTCATCCTACCTTATCTCCTGATGAGGTGTTGATATGAGAACAATTGAGGTGGTTTCATTATTGTATTATATATTTGTATCATTAAGATGAATACAATGTTGAGAATTATGGCTTGAGTCCTTTTCCACCAATCTTCTTGTCCTAATATTCTTATGCTCAATTTCTTCAAAAGAGCCAAGGGTCAAGGGCTTAGGCCCTCGGCCCTTTGGCCGCCAATTTGAACTTTATACAAACTTAAAACATTTCGACAATATGTAATGTTAAGTAACATTCTTAGGGCGCGATGGTAGTGGAGACTTTGCTAAATCTTTGGGAGGTTATGGAGGTCATGGGTTCGACCCCTGTCGACTCCATAATTTTTACACAACTCTAGCCAATATATGCCAATGAGGGGTCACCACATGACGCCCTCTCATTGGCTCATCCTTGCCACTTGTCATCATATGAGTGGACCACTTATGCACCACTTGTCGAACTTTGATTAAACCACCTAGAGGTACGATATGCCCAGTCAGTCGCCAATAATCATGTTCCATGTGTCACTCTTGTAGTAGTGACACGTGTCACCTCTTTTTCCCATGTATTTTGACCTTTGGCTTAGTTGACTGGAACTTTGACCGCTTATAACTTTTGCATACGAACTTCGTTTGAGGCATCGTTTGCATCGTTGGAAAGATGAAGATGAGCTCTTCGCATTGATGACATTTTTGAGAGCATTTGGGATGGTCCGATTTTGATCATTACTGAACCATTCTGGACCTATGTGGATGTTCCAGATCTTTCTAGACCTCTGTGAGCATTCCTGGATCCTCTTGGATCATTTCTCCCCATTGAAAGACTTTTGGACAACCAAAAGTTTTGATTACTCAACAACTAAGTGAGGGTAGAGTTCCATCACCCTTTTAATCTCCATCCATTTGGGTTTACTTGGTTTTACCCCTTTAAGACCAACTCGAAGATATTCCACATCACCTCGCTGTGAAGTTATGATCCTTCTGTCGATAATGACATCTTCCTATAGCTTGTCCAAATACTTTGGAGCAAAATTATCAACTGATGGAACCTGAATACTTTCATCTTCATCCATAATCATAGGAGGCTCATAGAGCTTCAAATTATCAACATTTACCACTAAATACATTTTCATGTAGGC
Source organism: Picea sitchensis (assembly GCA_010110895.2). Taxonomy (NCBI): domain Eukaryota; kingdom Viridiplantae; phylum Streptophyta; class Pinopsida; order Pinales; family Pinaceae; genus Picea; species Picea sitchensis. The sequence continues at coordinate 31,659 of SNQJ01S0025705.1, forward strand.
TGGTAGATCTAAACAAAAGGAAATAGTACCAATCTTCTCTAACATCTTAAACAAACCATATCGGATTGGCCTTAGCTTTTTACCTTCACGTTTCATTCTATCTTTGCTTATATGTAACCATACTTGATCATCGACTTCAAACTGATGATCAACCCGATGTTTGTCATGCCTTGCCTTATACTTGACTTGACTCTTCTCCAATTGTTCGTGTACTACTTGATGTACCCGTTGAATATTTTGAATGAACCTTTTAGCTTTATCTGTATCATCGTGTCCATATTCTTTACCCGCTACTCCAAAGGAAAATTCCATAGGTGATTTAGGTAAGTACCCCAAACATACTTCAAAAGTATTTTTCTGAGTAGATGAATGCATGCCATGATTATAGGCATGCTACATATAAGGTAACTAATCATCCCATAATTTAGGATGCTTGCTACAGTATCCTCAAAGAATATGTACCACTGTTATGTTCACCACCTTTGTCTGTCCATTTGTCTGTGGATGAAAAATCATGCTCTTCTTTAACTTAGTGTCCATTAGCTCCCATAAATGAGAACAAAACTTTCCCAAAAAGAGAGAGTCTCGATTTGATATGATAGATGTTGAAAGTTCAAAATGAACCCATACATTAGCGAAGAACATATGTGATATATGTTCATCTGTGACCTATTTCTTGCATGGCATTAGAACACACATCTTGTTGAATCTATCCACTGCAACATATAGATAATCATGAACTGTCCTAGACATCGGCAAACCCCCTACAAAGTCCATGGAGATACTTTCCCATGGTTGTGAGGCTACCAAAAGTGGTGTATATAATCCCAAATTTCTGTTGCTAGGCTTACTTGTGGCACACATGACAAACCCTTTTATATACTTGGAAATTGTTTCATTCATTCGAGACCAATAACAATACCTTTGTAATTGTGCAAATGTCTTACCAACCTAGAAATGAACAAAGATGAGAGACATATGATCTTCTCTGATTACATTTACTCTTTAATCTCTAGTTATAAATAGTTTTCCAAGATGATATAAAAACATGTCATGCATATAATAATATGATGGTTGATGGTTGTGAGTCAACGCATCATATACTTCTTTAAAATCACCATCCTTAGCATATTGTTCTGCATAGCTTTCGTGTGATAAAGGATTATACCTAAGTATTGTAGATGGATTAATTATTGGTCTTGATAACATATCTACAACCTTTTTATGAATACCCTTCTTATACTTGATTACGAAATGAAATTGTTGTAGAAACATCATCCAGCTGAAGTGTTGTGACTTTTGTAGCTTGGTCTACGACTGCAAATACTATTATGGTTGATGATAAGTATGAATTATTGTTTCCTTTCCCATTAAGTAATGCTTCCATTTCTTTACACTTTGTACCAACACATACAATTCTTTATCATATGTTTGATAGTTAATGACAACTTGAGTGAAAGTATCAGAGTGATAACATATAGGTTTACCTATTTGCATCAACATTGTGCCCATGGCATATCCACTTGCATCGATTTGAATCTAAAATGGCTGCTACAGATATGGAAGAGCCAGTACTGGTGTGGTGCTTATCTTTTCCTTAAATGTATCGAAGGCCTTCTGTTGCTTTCCTCCCCATTGAAAGACCTGCTTAACACATGTTAATTCATGTAGAGGTGATGCTATGTATTTGAAATTAGTAACGAATTTCCTCCAATACTGTACTGCTGCTAAGAAGCTCCTGCATTCGATGGAAGTAGTTGGCTTGGGCCATTTCACAATGACTTCAACCTTTGCAGGAACTATCTTTAACTAACCATTCCCTACAATGTAACCCAAATATACTAGAGAAGTTTTGCCAAATTCACATTTAGATAATTTGATATACAACTTCTCTTTCTTCAAGAGTTCAAACACTATCTTGACATGTTTTATATGATCTTCCCATCTTCGACTAAATATCAATATGCTGTCTAAATAGACAATAACAAAATCATCTATATAGGGTCTAAACACATCATTCGTCACTCTCATAAATGTTGTTGGTGTGTTACATAACCCAAATGACATAACCAACCATTCGAGCAAGCCTTGCTTGTTCTTGAAAACAATCTTCCATATGTCACCTTCTACAATTTTGATTTGATGGTAACCACTTCTCAAGTCCAACGTAGTGAAATACACACCATTCTTTAACTGATCTAATAGATAATCTATTCTAGGAAGAGGATAACAGTTCTTTACCGTAATCTTGTTCAGGGCTCGAAAATCAATACACATCCTCCACGTGCCATATTTCTTTGGAACTAAAACAATAAGAGAACCACATGGGTAGGAGCTTGGTCTAATTTTACCTTTATCAAGTAACTCTTGAACTTGCTTCTTGATTTATGCATTCTCAATCACTAATGACCTATACATTCCAGTGTTCGGATGAGGAGCATCATGTTGCAAATATATTTCATGTTCAACCTCCCTTTTAGGAGGTAACCTTATAGGTTCTTGAAACAACTCATAATAATTAGATATGATGTTGATCAAATCATGTTTATGTCTTGGGTCACAACCTTCTAAAGCATGTGTTATATCTTCTTCTTTTTGTTTCTCTATCATGAGAGCAAAAGATTTACTTTCACTCACGAGTCTCTTCATTTTCTGTGTGCTCACTAAAGAAAGATTAGTTTTGATGCGATGAGCTCTAACAATATATTCAGCCTCATACTTGAGAAGGTGATATTTATTTTCTTCTCAATAGAACACAACCTTTCTGTCATATATATATGGACTACCCAAGACAATGTCACAAATGTCAAAAGGCACAACATCTAACTCGACCTCGTCAAATAACTTAGTTGTATTAGCAAACCTTATCTTACATTGTTTTTTTACCTGCAACTTAGCATCGTCACACACCCAACCTAATGGATATGGCTTTTTGTGAGGTGTCGTCTTCAATCCTAGCTTCTTAACAATTACTTCAGATATTAGGTTAACTTGAGATCCATTGTCAAATAAAGTATCTACCTTTGTATGCTTAACTATAACTCTGACATGAAAAATCTCACTCCTTTTCTTCTAATCAATATCACTTTCTATCTTGGCATATTGAACTAAAAAAATTGATAGCTGATATATCTTTGCTTACTATGGTCATGATCTTAGGTTCATCTCTTAAATCTGACCCTAGATCCTAATGAGTTGATACAACAATATCCTGCTTCCCTTTGTCCTTGAATTTATTTGGTCGTAATTTTGGATGCAAATTCCAACACTGTGATTCCTCATGTTCCTTTATCTTACAGTGGGAACATGTAGGTATTCCCTCATCTTGCTTCACTGTGGTTGATTTCTTACTTTTCCACTTACCTTTTCTTTTCTTCTCTATCTTGAATGGCTTCTTATCTTCACTCACATGCTTATCCTTACTGTCCTCTAGTTGTGTAGCTTGTATTTACACCTTGTCAATGTTAGTAGGGATAAACATTAGAATAGTGTGGCAAAGATATGAATGCATGCCACCAATATACTTCAAAAGAGTTTCAATGGGTATACAAAAAAATTCGTAATGATAATGCCTTCTTTTTTAAATCCTGTGTATATGTCTAAATATTCTACCCTTTACTCTGTCTCAGATGCTACCATTTGATCATCATCGTTTGCGTATGTGTCAGTGGATAGAATTGTTTCTTTATATCCTTAGTAAACTTATGCCAGGAAGAGACTACTTTACCTTTTTGAACAAGATCAACTTTCATCTTACTCTCCCACCATATTAAGGCAATGCCACTTAGTTGAAGAGCAACTAATTGTATCTTTGTAGCCTCGTCCATGATATTTTAAACCCTACAATATACCACTATTTGCTTGATCCAAATGTCCAATTTATCGACATTCAATTCTCCATCATAGGTTGACAACTCGAACTTAACATCCAATTTTAGTAATGGTAGATTATGGTCATCTTTTTTAAAGGAATTTCTTCGACGAGAAGAATGTTTACTTGCTTAATAAGAAACTGATGAGGAAGGGGAAGGGGTCTATGAAGGTCCACCGCCTTCACCTCCTCCTTCTCCTGTTGCCGAATATTCTCTGCTTACAGGCTTTTGAATTTTTCGTCCTAACTCATCTATTGTTTCTTTTAGTGATTGAACCATTGCTCTGATCTCTTCATGACTCATGGGTTGATCTTCTTCTTCTCCTTTTTTAGAAGCCATCTTATGTCGTCGAAATCTCTTTCCAATTTCAGACTTATAACTTGCAAGTTTCCCTTTACCAAGTTTGAGTTTGGCTCTTGTAAGCATTCACTTGCAAAATACTGGTCAAACTAGCTTTGATACCAACTTGATCTAAAAAATCCTTAGATGCTAATAAATTAAAATACACATAAACATCTAGTTGATCTTCGAAATAAAATGATCGCTTGATTGTTTTGTAGATTACATGTGAAGAACTTATCTAACCAAATCCACTTTTAATGATAATTACTCACAAACTAAATGACCTTTAAATGAACAACAATAATATAATCACATACACAAGTTGAAAAAATGAAGTTCATCGAATTTGAGCTACCTCTTCAAGTCCGCTTCCAATAGAGACTTATTTTTTATTGATGCTCAAATAATTGCGTTTTACAATGACCTTTTTATTTGTTTCTCAAATACAGAAATAGAGTGCATCGTTGGATTCCTGGTGAAAAATCATGCAAAATCAATATAAAATTCTTGAAATTCCGTCAAGGTACCTCTTGACATGCTTTACGATGTAACCTCAAAACTTGTGTACCCTCAAGCACGGAATACGAGGCCACTCTGCATTAATTAATTGTACAATCTTTGGGCCGTGCACCCATTAAATAGGTCACAATTCCCTAATCGACCTATGAATTTCATGGCAGGTGTTTAATTATAAGGCGGTTGGCTTCATAACCAAACGCACACATATGGCTTATTGGTTAAGTTGTTGTAATATTATATGGTTGGTCGGGGGTTCAATCCCCATTGACCACCATATATTCATGCCTTTTTTCATTTTTAATACTATATATACTATATATAGTTCAAACCTACCTGAGTCTTTGGGTTATTCGTTTGGATATAGTTATAACCTTATGGATATATATCCTAACTCCTGTGTGAATTTTGAAACATTGTTATATGGTTATATAACCATATAACATATGGTTTTTCATTTTTTATACTATATATACTATATATAGTTCAAACCCACCTGAGTCTTTGGGTTATTCATTTGGATATAGTTATAACCTTATGGATATATATCCTAACTCCTGTGTGAATTTTGAAACGTTGTTATATAGTTATATAACCATATAACATATGGTTATATGCGTTGAGCACTGTCGTGGATAGATGTGGGTTATATGGCATATATAAAGACCAAGAGCTAAAGATCGAGGGCTTAAGTCCTCGACCCTTTGGTCGCCAATTTGAAGTTTATACAAACTTAAAACATTTTAGTAATATGTAATGTTAAGTAACATTGTGAGGGTGCAATGGTAGTGGATGCTTTGCTAAAGCTTTGGGAGGTTATGGAGGTCGCAGGTTGGACCCCGACCGACTCCATAATTTTTACACAACTCTAGCCAATATAGGTCAATGAGGGGTCACCTCGCGACGACCTCTCATTGGCTCATCCTTGCCACTTGTCATCGTAGGAATGGACCACTTGTGTGCCACTTCAACTCTAGCCAATATAGGTCAATGAGGGGTCACCTCGCGACGACCTCTCATTGGCTCATCCTTGCCACTTGTCATCATAGGAATGGACCACTTGTGTGCCACTTGTTGACCTCTGATTGAATGACCCGAAGGTACGATATGCCCAATCAACTACAAATAACCATGTGCCATGTGTCACCCTTGTAGTGGTGACGCGTGTCACCTCTTTTGCCCATGTATTTTGACCTTTGACTTGGTTGACTGGAACTTTGAAAACTTATAACTTTTTCATATGAACTCCATTTGAGGCGTTGTTTGCACAGTTGGAAAGCTGATGACGAGCTCTCGCATTGATGGAATTTTTGAGAGAATTTAGGATGGTCAAATGTTAAGCATTACTGAACCATTTTGGACCTCAATGGATTTTCTTAATCTTTCTGGACCTCTGTGAGCATTCACGGATCCTCTTGAATCAACCTTATATCCAAGGAACAATTGACAAGATAGCCAACATCTTACAAAAGAGACAGATAAGAGTCACTTTCTCACCTCCAAATACTTTAATAAGAATGCTTGATTGTGTGAAAGATCGAATAGACCCGAGGAAGAATAAAGGCATGTATTCCATTCCATGTGATTATGGAAAAGTATATATTGGCGAGATTGGTTGCTCATTGCAAACTAGGTTAAAACAACATAATGCAGACATCATACATGGGCAAACAAAGAAATCCACATTGGTGGAACATTCCATAGCTTCCAAACACCACATTTTCCTGGAAAATGCGAAAGTCATCGTCAATGTTGATCATTACACAAAAAGACGGGTAAGACAAGCTATAGAAATAAAAAACACCCAAACAATATCAATTGTGATGATGGATAGAAACTAAGTAAATCTTGGGCACATATGATCAACTAGATAAAAAATGCCAATAATTAATTAATAAATGTTTAACCCTAATGAGCTGACCCATGATTACATTCTTTCAAGGGAAAAAACATTATTAATTAAAATTAGGGCTTGAGAGATTAAGCGAGAACCTTAGAGCATCTCTTGAAAATTGGTTGCGCTACTTAGCCCGAAATGTCAATAGTTTTCAACAATCCATACAGGGTTTCCAAGCAATCTGAAAATGACCACTTGTGAAAACACCAACTAGATAATCTTATCCCTACATGGAAGGGACAAGCTAAATCAAATATGACTCTTTGAAAGAAAATGAATAAAAATCGCATAGAGTCTATCTAACCTAGTGTTTTTGAAAAGATGCAGAGATAATAATGTGTTACCAAAATCTGTTTTGATCAACCATCATTTGTATAGAAGAAACAACACCAAAATATTCCGTAAAGCGAGCATCTCTTTGTTAAAACGTGAGATCAACAAGATGAGGGGACAACTAAATATTTTATCTGTTGATTGCATGCATCTTCACCTAAAATTAGCAAACAACATCCGATTTGATATTTGGATGAGTGTCATGACTTGTATCTCATTAAAAAAAAAAATATTCAATGCAACAACATAGAAACAATTCCAAGAAATTTGCGAACTTGATGAATAAACAACACACTAATAACACCCATGTTGAAGGGGAAAAGACAAACGTAACAAAGATTTCGAAAATGGAGTTGGATTGATCCAGATTATTTTGAGAACGAAATTAAGGCGAAGATATAACAATGAAATACACATAAATATTGCAGGAAACATATAGATACAATAATACAAAATTTCTATTCATGAGAAACAAATGCACAAAAATTGTAAAAATACAGAGTGAATAAACTCACTAGAATGGTGGTTGTTTATCTCTGGGAAGAGATGTGAAAGCTACGCTCATTCACAAGAATATAATGTTTATAATGAGGCTCCAAAGTCCTTTTTAATATAAAGAAAATCCAAAACCCTCACCTCGAAAGATGAAACGACAAAAGGTTTGAGGGCCCCGATGGGGGTAGTTGATTTATCAACTTCTTGAGGGCATAAATTTTGCATACGATCGTTGTTTGGGGAGTTCGATACCTCATCGAAAATGTATATCTGAGGAGTACAACTTTCGTTGGGGGTTAGGGTACTTTGCTAATAATTGTTATCTTTCCAGAAGTCCAAAAAAACATCGTTTAGGGCCTCAAAATGGGACCAGAAGTTTGGGACCCAAAAAACTGTAAAAAACTGCCAAAATGGAAAATTATTCTTTGAGCCAGTGGAATAGGTAGGTGGCCACCGATATCTGCCTGGATCATTCCACCCCCTTAAGAACCAATGGTCCCCATTTCGTCAAGTTCTCAGGGAAGATTTTGTTGAATCTGAACCTTGGTGAGCTACTTGCCTTGCTGAAGAAGCTGTCCTACTTAGCTTGTTGAAGGTTGTCATGAACCTGTTGCTGGAGGGGTTGGATCCGTTCAACCAATATAGAAGCATGATTTACTTGAGTGTTGGAGGATTCTGTCGGTGAAGATGCAACCTGAAGAGTATGAAGGGATTTGTTCTAAATTTTCTTAACTAGGCAGTGTGGAGGCACCCCCGTCGGTGTAGTAAGAATATATTTGCGCTCTTGTACAATCTTGTTGATCTACTTCTACTGGATAGAAAGGTGTTGGGCTGAGGCTACAATTGTTGCATTGTCCTTCTATTTTTTCTTCTGACCGGATCGCGAAGAAGTTAAACTTTTTCGTATGAGAGACTACTTTACGACACTGTTTTGGTGGGACAATAGTCAAAACTACCTTTGGTACCCATTAGAGTTGACCCCCATAGAGTAACAAAGACACTACAGGGTCGAGACTCATAAAGAACATGACACTTCCACATATATGGATGGACTAAAATAACATCACTGACTTCCAATGGGGAAACATGACACAATACCTCATCTTTGAAGGGCTTGATGTCGTAGAACATGCGACAATGCTGGCTAACACGAAGATCTCGACCCTGGTGAAGCTACCCAATGTTGTATGGATGCAGATGTGGTGTTGTTGACAATCCCAACTACTTGATGACCTTTGCTGAGATGATGTTCTTTTGGCTTTCGTTGTCAATAATGAAATGGAGTGGGGTCCCTTTCACCCACATCTATAAATGGAAGAAGCACTCCCCCTCCTCATGCTCCTCTAGTTCTTCTAGTTGGATTGTTGTGGTTGCGATGGTAGTAGTGTGTTCTGCATCGATGATCTAGTTCCTTTTATTTTTTTATGAATCAGATTCTGAGTCAAGGCTCGAATCATTTTCTTTGACCTTGGACACCGATGACTGTTTTGAGAGACATTCATCAGTGTTGTGCCAAGGGATTTTGTGGAAGTCGCACCATTTCTCAGTTTCCTTCTTCATCTTCACGCTACCCTTATTTTCATGCATCTTGGATTGGTTGCCTTGAGGTTGGTTGTTTTGTGAGTTAGGGACACCTTTACCATAGTTCGATTGTTGTAGTTTTGAAAACCCGAACTCCCACTTGTTTTGTTGCTTAAATTTCTGCAGATTCTGAGAGCATAGTGATAAGCAGCTCCCAACGAAAAGATGTACATAAACTCCATTTCTATTTGGATATACCTGTGTAGAGCCCCACTATAATTTAGAACCAGGTGTCGCTCAGAGTCTTTTATACCGAGCTTGTCGCGCAAGGTATGGAAGGTATTTGTGAACTCCGACACTGTTTGGCCCCTTTATTGATGCAGTGTGGTCCATATCGTGTGCCGATCGTCATAGTTTCCAATAGGGTAATATTGTTCCTTGATGGCATCCATAAAAGAGTTCCAAATGAGATTGGCACAAAATATTCTAGACTCCTCTATGGACTTTTTCTCACAGTAAGTTTCCCACCAATATTTGACATGGGGGACAACCTTGAGGAGTGCAAAGGTGATCTTTTCTCTATTGAAAAAATTGTGGACAGAGAAATAACCTTCTAGCAGATATAGCCACTTTTCCAAAGCATTCACATATGTCTAACCTTCAAACACATGAATATCAAAATTAATTTGTACCTTTAAAGGGGCAGCATCTCCAAAGCGACTACTTGATGGAGAGGTTGTTACACATGAAATTTGCATGCCTAGGTACCTCACCCTAAGTGTTGTAAAGTTTCATATAAGTGTCTCATACACCTTGACACCATGGAATAACCTATGTCACAATCCCTAGTCAATGTGGAGGAGGGATATATTACATGAAGGCC
>SNQJ01S0025705.1:41567-85845 GCA_010110895.2 Picea sitchensis
TGTCACAATCCCTAGTCAATGTGGAGGAGGGATATATTACATGAAGGCCAAAATACCAAGTGCACATGAATTATTATTATTATTCATGAAAAAGAAAGTAATTAAGTGTGAGAATCCACCTCACATTTGGTTTCCTATTTTTTAGGGAAGGTGGAGAATCTCATGGATGGTTGAAACATTTCCTCCTAAAAATCCTTGAGAGATATTTCCTCCCTAAAATCCTTAAGAAATATTTTCTCCCTAAATATCTTAGAGATCCCTTTTTCAGTGGATCTGGTGAGAGATCCTCTCCATGGTGGTTAAGCCTCCAAATAATATATAATGAGGGATTTCCATGGAGGAGGGGGCATGGAGAAGTTTAGAGATACCAAACTTACGATCTCATAAGGAAGGAGGCAAATTGGAGGTATCAAACTTATGGTCTTGGGAGCTTTGTGCAAGGGCTGGACGAGGAGGACTTGGAGAGGCTACTGTGACTTCATCAATGGTTTGTAAGCATCTCTTTTGAGTTCTCATTAATACATGTGTTTGGCATGTTTCCTTCAAGTTTGTGTACAAATGCATGAGCTTGTTTCTTTGTATAAATCTAGATTTAAACTAATCATGGTAGAATAGGAAGTATGCTTTGTCTTCGCTATTTATTGGATTGCAAGACTCGTTGAAAGACTTGGAGATCAAGTTCAACTTGGACTGAGCGAGGACAAACTTCGTAAAAATGTACTCTTATCTTATTCCTCTTCTCTATTGATGATCTTAGGTATGTTTAAAGGAAAGTCAGTGTTCAAAGTTATCACTTTTCTGTCTTGGTCATAGGGGTCTAAGATCCAAGAGGGAATTCACCTGTCCGCAGGGGAATTTTCCTACAACAGACGTGCTTGATATTGTTGACAACCATTGAAGGATTTCAGCAAAATTCTCCATCATTTCATTCCTTTATTACGTGAGGGCTTCCGCGAGAAACAACTTGATAAGATATCCTAATCCATCGTCTCTCTTTTCTTCCACCATGGGAGGTTTCCTGGGCTGGCGAGAGTGCTTGTCCTCAAGAGAAACTAGCTCGAGACCCAACTCTCTATACCCTGACCTCGTTGGGGATATGCACTAAGAAATGACAAGGAGCATCTTGCTCTAATACCACTGATCCAAATTATTTTGAGAACGAAATGAAGGTGGAGATATAATAATGAAATACACATAAATATTGCAAGAAACATATAGATACAATAATACAAAATTTCTATTCACGAGAAAAGATGTACAAAAACTATAAAAATACAGAGTGAATGAACTCACTAGAATGGTGGTAGTTTATCTCTGAAAAGAGATGTGACAATTACGTTCATTCACAAGAATATGATGTTTATAATCAGGTTCCAAAGGCTTTTTAAACATAAAAAAAATCCCAAACCCTAACCCCGAAAGATGAAACTCCAAAAGGTTTGCTGGCCTCGATGGGGGTAGTTGATACATCAACTTCCCAAGGGCGTAACTTTTGAATACGATCTTTGTTTGGGGTGTTCAATACCTCATCGGAAATTTCTAGTTGAGGAGTATGACTTCTGCCACGGGTTAGGGCATGTTAGAAATATCCCTTGGCCCCCAAAATTCCAAACAAACATTGTTTAGGGCCTCAAAACGATCCCGAAAATTTGGGACCAGAAAAACTACCAAAATGGAAATTTTTTCTTTGAGCCGGTGGAATAGGTGGGTGGCCATCAATATCCACCTAGATCATTCCTCCCCCATTAGGAAGAAATGGTCCCCATTGCATCAATTTCTTGAGGAAGCTTTTGCTGAATCTGAACCTGGGTGAGATGCTTGCCTTGTTGAAGAAGTTGTCATGCTTAGTGTGTTGAAGGCTGTCATGAACTTGTTGTTGGAAGGGTTGGATGCGTTCAACCAATATAGCTACATGATCTATCTGAGTGTGGGAGGACTCTGTCAGTAAAGATGCAACATGAAGAGTATGAAGGGCTCTGTTATAACTTTGCTTGATTAGGCAGTGTGGAGGCACCCCCGCAGGTACAATAAGAATATCTTTATGCTCTTCTATAATCTTGTTGATCTGCTTCTGCTGAATAGAAAGGTCTTGGGTTGAGGTTGTATTGGTTGTAATTTCATTTTATTTGTCTTCTGACTAGATCATGAAGAAGCTAAACTTTGTCGTATAGGAGACTACTTTGTGTCACTGTTTTGGTGGGATAGTAGTCAGAACTACCTCTGGTACCCTGTAGAGCTGAACCCTAGAGGAACAATGACACTACGAGGTCGAGACTCATAGACAACATGACGCTTCCACATATGGATGGCCTAAAATAACATCACAAACTTCCAATGGGGAAAGATCACATAGTACCTCATCCTTGAAGGAGACACTGCTAGCTAATGTGGAGATATCGACCTTGGCGAAGCCACCTGATGTTGTATAGTTGCGGGTGTGGTGTTGTCGGAAATCCTAACTGCTTGATGACCTTTGTTGATATGAGGTTATTTTGGCTTTTTCTATCAACAATGAAATCTAGTGGGGTCCCCTTCACCCACATTTGTGAATGGAAGAGGCACTTCCTCTCCTCATGCTCCTCTGGTTCTTCTGGTTGGATTTTTGCGGTTGCGATGGTAGCAGTGGGTTCTTCATCGATGATCTGGTTCCTTTATTATTTTATTAATCAGATTCCAAGTCAGGGCTCGATTGTTTTCTTTGAGCTCGACCACCAATGGTGGTTTTGAGTGACATTCATGGGTGTTGTGCCAATGGATTTTTTGGAAGTCACACCATTTCATAGTGTCCTTCTTCGTCTTCTCGTTACCCTTATTTTTTTGTGTCTTGGAATGGGTTTCTTGAGGTTGGTTGTTTTGTGAGTTAGAGACACCTTTACCATACTTCGACTGTTGCAGTTTTGTAGACTCAAACTCCCGCTTGTTCTGGTGCTTAAATTTCTACTCAATTTTGACAGTATATCGATAAGTGGCTTACAATGACAATATGTCTAGAAAATTCATTTCTGTTTGGATGTAGTTGTGTAGAGTCCCATGGTATTTTAGAACCAGGTGTCACTCAAAGTCTTCTATACCCATATTGGTGCACAAGGTATGGAAGGTATTTTTGAACTCTAGCACTGTTTGGCCCCTCTCTTAACACAATGTGGTCCATCTCATGTACTGGTCGTCATAGTTTCCAACAAGGCAATATTGTTCCGTGATGACATCCATAAAAGAGTTCCAAATGGGCTCAACCCAAAATATTCCGAACTCCTCTGTGGAGTTTTTCTCACAATAAGTTTCCCACTAATATTTGACATGGGGGGCATCCTTGAGGAGCACAAAGGTGATCTTTTCTCTATCGAAAAAATTGCGGACAGAGAAATAATATTCTAGCAGATTTAACCACTTTTCCAAAGCATCTGCATCTATCTAACTTTCAAACATAGGAATATCAAAATTAACTTGTACCTTGAAAGGGGCAGCATCTCCAAAGTGACTGCTTGACGAAGACGTGCCTGATATTGTCAGCAAACTTTGAAGGATTTGGGAAAAATTCTCCATCATCTCGTTCCTCTATTGCACGAGGGCTTCCGCGAGCAACAACTTGATAGGATATCCTACTCCCTCATCTCTCTTTTCTTCCACCATGGGAGGTTTCCTAGGCTGGCTAGAGCGGTTGTCCTTAAGAGAAACTAGCTCGAGACCCAACTATCTATACCCTGACCTCGTCAGGGACATGCACTAATAAACGACAAGGAGCAGTATGCTTTGATACAACCGATCCATATTATTTTGAGGATGAAATGAAGGAATTAATATAACAATGAAATACACATAAATATTGCAAGAAACATATAGATACAATAATACATCATTTCTATTAATGAGAAAAAATGTACAAAAACTGTAAAAATATAGAGTGAATGAACTCACTAGAATGGTGGCAGTTTATCTTTGAGAAGAGATGTGAAGGCTACGCTCATTCACAAGAAGATGATGTTTACAATGAGGCTCCAAAAGCCTTTTTAAAATAAATAAAATCCAAAACCCTAACCTCGGAAGATGAAATGCCAAAAGGTTTGCGGGCCCCAATGGGGGTAGTTGATACGTCAACTTCCTGAGGGCGTAACTTTTGTATATGATCTCTGTTTGAGGTATTTGATACCTCATCGGAAAGGTCTACCCAAGGATTACAACTTCCATTGAGGTCTAGTTCATATCGATAAAAACCTCTTCCCCCCCCCCGCCCCCCGAAAAAAAGTCCAAAAACATTTCGTTTAGGGCCTCAAAACGGTCCCAAAAGTTTGGGACCTAAAAAACTGTAAAAAATTGCCAAAATGGAAAACTGTTCTTTGAGCCAGTGAAACAGGTGGATGGCCATCGATATCCGCCTAGATCATGGATGATGCTTCTCTAAGAGTTCTAAAGCGTGGTCTAAAGTTCTCGATACCACCAAAAACGATCCCACACAAATACATTATTTGTCCAATAGAAGATGTGTTTGTTTCCCTCCCCGACATTGTGCAGAAGAAGTTAGACACGACTGCACACTCACTCTAAGAAATGAGAAACTGCCAAACAACAACATAAGCAAGGAAGAGTCTGTAACACTCAAAAAACTCAGGTCAAATAAAGATGTTATGATCATGAAATTTAATAAGGGGAATGCTACTGTCATAACATACACTAACGAATACCAAAAGAAAATGATGGAGCATCTCATAACAAGTGGTAGCTACAAAAAAATTGAGAAATACCCTAGCAACAGAATTATCAGAGAAATCTCAAAGGAAATCCAAAACTCCTCTCTGGAAGATAACATAAAAAAGAAAATCATTCCGAAAAATATTTTCATTCCGCGCATATATGGGCTTCTAGAAATACACAAGGAAGGTTGTCCTTTGAGACCAATCCTTAACACAATAGGATCACCTTCGTACTAACTAGAAAAGCTACTCGCAGAAAAAAATCAAACCTTTATCTGGTCACACTCAATCATTCATCATATACTCCTCACATTTTATATAGAATATAAAATCCACGAAGGCAAATGAAGTTGATATCTTAGTCGGTTTCGATGTTGTATCGCTATACACTAAATTCCGGTAAAAGAGGCCATTAATGTAATAAGAAGACTCATGGAGAATGAAACAACTAACCCGGTGGAAGTATGCCTAAAATATACATATTTAAGCTTTCATAGTGACATATATGAACAAACGAACAGAGTGGCTATGGGATCCCCACTCTCTCCAGTGGTGGCAAACATCTTCATGGAATACTTTGAGGAAATGACAATCAACACTTCTCCATTGAAACCATTACATTGGATATGATTTGTGGATGACACCAATTTCATATGGCCACATGGAAAAGATAAATTGGAAGATTTCCTAAGACACATGAACAACCAATAAGAAGATATTAAATTCACAATGGAGACTGAAGTAGACAAAAATCTTCCTTTCTTAGATGTCATTCTCACCAGGGAAAATGATGGAACTCTTGCGCATCAAGTATATTGGAAAAAGATGCACATAGATAAAGATATTTAGGAGGACTCTCGTCATCGCCTAGCTTAGAAAATTGGTGTTATAAACATGTTGGTAATTAGAACCAAACAAATATTTTACATATCACATCTAGATCATGAGTTAGAACATCTGGTCAAAGTATTCAAAACAATGGCTACAAAGAAAATATAATCATAAAATCCATAGAGAGATCCCAAACAAAAGACAGATAGAGGGAAGAAATGATGACATTTTGAAATATATAAAACTACCCTATATCCAAGGAACAACTGAAAAAATAGCAAACACCTTATGAAAGAGACAGATACGAGTCGCTTTCTCACCTCCAAATACTTTAAGAAGAATGTTTGACTGCGCGAAAGATCAAATAGACCTGAGGAAGAACAAAGGAGTGTATTCCATTCCATGTGATTGTGGAAAACTATATATTAGCGACACTGGTCACTTTGTGCAAACTAGGTTAAAAGAACATAATGCAGACATCATACATGGGTGAACAAAGAAATCCGCATCGACATAACACTCCATAGCCTCCAAACACCACATTTGTCTGGAAAATGTAGAAGGCATCGTCAATTTTGATCATTACACAAAAAGATGGGTAAGAGAAGCTATAGAAATCGAAAAACACCCAAACACTATGAATCGTAATGATGATTGAATCAACTAAGTAAATCTTGAGTACCTATTATCAACCGGATAAAAAATTCCAATAATTAATTAATAAATGTTTAACCCTAATGAGTCGACGCATGATTACCTTCTTTCAAGGGAAAAACATTATTAATTAAAATTAGGGTTTGAGAGATTAAGCGAGAACCTTAGAATATCTCCTTAAGATGGGTTGCTCTACTTAGCCCGAAACATCTAGAGTTTTCAACAACCCACATAGGGTTTCCAAGCAATCTGAAAAGATCAACAAAGGTCTCATTGATATGAAGGCATGCCGATTAAGGTTATTGATGAGCAGGTGCATTGACAAGCAAGTACTTGACAAATGTTTTGTTGATAAGCAAGATATTTGTGTCAGTGAAGGTCTCTCAACAAGAAAGTTGTCAACATCGATGGAGGTTTCATAAACCAATAGGGAATCAACATTGGTTAAGTCCTTAACAACAAGCAAGTTGTCGATGTCACCAATAAACCTAGTCATCTTGTAAATAGTTATTGAGAGGAAAATGGGGGAAAATCCACATAGATTTCTAAGAGGATACATCCAATAGTCAAAGGGGATGCCAACCTCTTAACCCCCACAATGACAATAGCAATTCATAGTCCCTATAAGACAAATAGTACCTCTCCCAAAAAGAGAGAATTGTTCTTGTTGTAATTGAACATATAGACCTCGAATGATATGAAGTTCATTTATACATTTAAAATATTGTCCAACAAATGTATTGTATGGACACTTTTGGATATCTAAACTAATATCAAAGATTGTTAGTGAACAAAACTAAATTGAGGGAATTTTGACCCCTTTACTCGTGAAGCAAAATGTCATGAGTGCAAATATGAATCCTAGAGATGTTGAAATGGAATCCAATGGGCAAAGAAACCGAGAGGACCCTTAAAATATGGTGGAAATCATGAAGAGCCTAAGGGTTGAGGTCCATAGTTGCTTATACGATAATGAAAGGTTAATCAAAATTCAAGAAAAAAAATATTAAATGAATGCCTAGTTGATCCAAATCTTGAGATAAATATAGAGGCAAATGCACCATAGAAATAGTTCTAATAATGTCAATGGAAGTAGAAGTAGATCAAGGAGGATTGTTTTAGAAGATCCCACATGTCAGAAAGACCACACCTAATGAGACACACTAACCATTCACCATAAAAATAATCTTTCAACTAATCACATACATCTAAGGAACTTTTAAGTAGTCCATAATGTTGTCCAAGTAGTCACCGGAGAAAGAGACAACATCGAGAAAGCCCGCAAGGAGAGTATCCCAATACTAAACCACCCACCTCTTATCATGAAAATAAGTTTAAAGAAGATGTTGAGACATAGTTCTTAGAGATGAAAAACACTTTCGAATCCATGATTATTTAGGAACCTTGAAGGCCAAATTTGTCATTTATAAACTAATTGGTAAGTATTCTCTTTGGTCTTAGTGGTTTTACTAAAGTATGTCATGTACATAAGAGATGATAAAGTGAAAATACAACACTTCTTGAGTGGATTACCTCATGGATTGAAATCAAGGAACACCACACACTTGTAAAAGTTGTTTAAATTGTAAAAGTTGTTTAAAAAGTCAAATATTATGAAAGTTTGGACAAAGGCATATCAAGTGTTTAGAAGACTTGTAAGGAAAAGAAAAGAGAGAAATAGGATAGAAAGAAGAACGATTTCAAACCTCTTTTCTTTATAAACAAGCCCAACTCTTTTTGGCAAAACCAACCAACTCAAAGTTGCATCAGTGGAAAAAAAGAAATGGACAATTTTCATTCGATACTCACTAAAGTGATTGAATATCAACAATTTTCAAAGTCTTATATTTAAGTGACAGTTACCAAAACAATGAATATCAAAATTATTAATTTGTGGTAACCATTATAATTTTGCATGTAACTAGTTATAGGAATTTCCTAATTATTTACTATTTCAATTTATTTTAGTCGTATATTAACTTAACCATTTTTTGTTATATATAAATCAAAATCGTAAAATAATTAGACAAGACCCTAGTTATATACATTCTTTGGCTCTTGGCATCTGCGTATCACTAAGACAAGGGAAGTGCAATGGACTCTAACATCATATGGGATCTAACAATGTTGTACAAATAAACATGGGAATAAATCTTTGCAAATTTGATGGTCAAAAGAGGTCGTTGCTTGGCCTAGAATTTCACCTCCTCCATGTATGTCAAATGCAAATTTGATGACAGTTATACATTTTAGCGCTTTTCATTTTATGTTTTATGCACATTCATAAAATGACAATTGTTTTTTTGTCATATGCAAATTTTATCTTAATTTTTTTTATCTTCTCTAAATTTTGAAAATACAATTTTATATTATACCAAAATAATAAAAAAGAATATGCCACATAAAAAAAATCACAATGGTAAAGATGTTAGCTGAACAATTGTATCTTCAAACAAAGTAAATTTTAATAATCTTAAGTTATAAATCATGTTGTGCCATTTGATTCTCAACTTCTTATAGATACAATGTTTTGAGGATTCCAACTCTAGATTGATTAATTGTTCAAGTGAGATTTTTGACAAAAAAACCCCAAACCTATGCTTAAACAAACACTGTATTCCAAGCGATATTCAATATAATGTTTGAAGTCAATATATTCCATCTCCCATGTATATTATTGCTCGAAGTCAAGGGATTTCATAAGTCTAATTTGAATAGCACGAGAGTAGATTGTAGTAATGAATATAAACTCTAATATACTTTCTTCATTCGCTATAGTGTCTTCTAATATCAACATTTAATGGCACAATAATTATGAAACAACATAAACCCAAATGAATAAACCCTCAATAACACAATTTTTTTTTGTTGAAAGAGTTCATTTATAAACCCATCATTCTAATCCCAATTTTTATTTTTATTTTTGATTTCTATTATACGTAAAATTAAAATAAATAATTTTAATTTATTATTAAAATTATAAATTAATTTATTATTATTTTAAATTAATTTTTTTTTATTTTAATCTTAATTTTTTTTTGGTTTCTATTATACGTAAAATTAAAATAAATAATTTTAATTTATTATTAAAATTATACGTAAAATTAAAATAAATAATTTTAATTTATTATTAAAATTATAAATTAAAATAATAAATTAATTTATTATTATTTTAATTTATATATATATATATATATATATATATATTTTAAACTTAAATTACGCTATTCAATGCTTCAATTGGCGTTGGTTCGCTGTTTTATGAAATGACTTTTTTTGTCGAAATTCGACGATATAAATTTACACGAACCCTATTTTTGTTGTTCATAATGGATTCAACATGGTTGAAAAAATGGATTCAACGCAAAAATGGATTCAACATGTTGAAAAACTACCAGGACACTCGGATTTTACAAAACTAATCACTTAAATCTATGAATCTAACAATTTCTCACTGGATTTCGGGCAAATATCCCCAGAAAAAATCTTCATTTCGTAGAATCTTTAACCTACGGTCTTACAATTTATTCTAATTTCCAAGTACTTCATGGTAAGTGGAAACCATGAAACCCATGGTCTACCATTTAATTGCATTAATGAGAGAATGGGTGAAACGATCAGTTATAATACATGGTTATTAATAATTTATAGTACATGGTATACTATGCTCTTAGTACCGATTCAAAGTACAAGGTGCACAAACTATGAATAATTTTGACGGATTATCAAAGCATTTAAATGTCAAATTTAAGGTTTGATTATCGTAGTCAAGCTCGGAATTTGATGACCCATAGAACATTTTTTCTCTTTGAACCCGTATTTGATAGGTAGATACGAAATCTACATGTCAACCATAATGCACATCAAAATTTAAAAACCATCAAATTTATGCTCACATGCCTAAGGTACCCGTCATAATTTCCAATAAGTATTTATAAGCTATTACAAAGTCTATACCTATAGGGCCTAGGCTGTAATGCATCATGGCAGGGGCGACACCACAACATTATCGTTGATGACATCTTAGGGGTTTGCTGAGGGAGTAAATGAAGTGGTGCATGTACATGGAATTTAGTGTTGTCTTAGTTCATGATTTGCATATAGCTCATTCAGATTCCCAATGACAATGGGCAATTATGATTCAACTTTGCTTAGCGAGTCTGCTTAGTGTCGAGTTTACTCCATTAACTTACAACTGGGTCTGGTCCTCTCTGGTGGGTTTGCAACTCCGCTATGTCAACTTTCAACTAGGTTTGCTTTTCTCCGATGGGCCTGCAGCGCAACACAAGCTTCCATTCTGTTAACTTCCAACTTCCAAGGGTTTTAAGGTGTTTGAAAATTTGATGAACAATGCACGGATGCAGACGTGAAGAGGGGCCATAGGGCACCTCAATGGCAAAGGATCATCTTGTTGCTGTAAGTTCACTATTCATTGATGGTTTTTTTGTATCCACTCGTATTTTATTAAGGTTTTCGGTAAGATCAATGGCGAAGGAACAACCTACCTAAACCTAGATAAACCTCACATAGCGATTCAAAAGAAAGATCTATATATGCAAATTCTACCCCTAACCTCGGAGAAAATGCTTCTTTTAGGTTTAACCACAGGACTAGAAGAGTTTGTCATATAATAGTCTATGTATCATCAAATTCTAGACTGGGTTAGTTTTTCTTATTTTCATAAATAATGATATTAATAATCATTTTAGTTTAAGGACCAATAATGATGTATTTGTTTATGGATTTTTATTTTATTTTGTGTTGTTAGTCCATGCTGAAGGCGTAGAGGGACTATAGCGATCGATAATTCATTGACTTCATATTAATATGTCCTTTGACTATAAATTTCCGCATCATGTCTATGGTTCGAACTATAAAACTAAAAACATTAATTTTTATATAATAAAAAAAACCTTATATGTCATCATCTCATTGGAGAATAGATTAGAAGTCTTATTGCCAGTTTCGCTATTCCCAATGTTGTAAATGTTTAGATATCCAAAGTTTTGAGCATTGATGCTCTTTTTTAATTTTTTTTTTTTTTAAATGTTTACTTACCGAAAGTTCTGAGCATTAATGCCCTTATTTTTTATTTAATGTTTTTATTATTTCTATTTGTATTGAAATGTTTACATATTGAAAGTTTTGAGCATTGACACTCTTTTTGAGGTACTTGAATAGGCCTGACAACTTAAATGTTAACATAGCGCGAGGTCCTTAAACAGGCCTGACAACTTAAATTTTTTCATAGCACGAGCCCCTTAAACATGCCTGACAACCTTAAATGTTTACTTACATAGGCTTCTCACAATACATTTGTCCTTGAATTTTTCCATACAATGTTGCAGTGAATTTGGACAATATTGTTGTCCACCGCCACTCACATAGCCATCATATGTTTCATACTTCTTCTATGCTTGGAATGCAATTTAGTCATCATTGAAGATACACATTGTTTACTGGTTTGTTGGTTGCTTCTTGTTCGCCAGTTCGTCGATTGCTGCTTGTTGTTGTTTGGTTCGACTTTGCAAGGTTGAGGTCCTGCACTTGCAGTTGGACTTGTTGGTGCTTGTTGCATGCTTTTGTTTGCTTCAACTTTGCAAATGTTGGGGTCCTGCACCTGCAGTTGGAGATGTTTATTCACTTTGCAGGGTTCAAGTCCCACACCCACAATTCAACATGCGCTTCTATCGTTCATCATTGCCGAGTAAGTTTCGATACCATAGTTTCATTCGTATTCGTTCTTTGTTGTTTACTGTTTGCAATTTGCAAGTAAGAATGTTTAAGAATTTCCACTTGCATGGCCATCATATGTTTCATATTTCTTCTATGCTTGGAATGCAATTTGGTCATCGTTGAAGATACATATATTGTTTACTGGTTCACTGGTTGCTGCTTGTTCGTTGGTTCGTTGGTTTGTCGGTTGCTGCATGTTGTTGTTTGGTTCAAATTTGCAAGTTTGAGGTCTTGCACCTGCAGTTCGACCTGTTGGTGCTTGCTCACTGGTTTGTTGTTTGTTGCTTGCTTTTGTTTGCTTCGACTTTGCAAGGTTGGGGTCCTGCACCGGTAGTTGGAGCTATTTTTTGCACTTTGCAGGGTTCAAGTCCTGCACCCACAAGTGGACCCGCGGTTATGTCGTTCATCATTAACGAGTAAGTTTCAATAACATACTTTCATTCGTATTCGTTGTTTACTATTCGTTGTTGGAATTTTGCAAGTAAGAATGTGTAAGCATTTATTCATCATTCTTATCCTGTAGACTTTCCATAGAGGTTGGCATATATTTTTCTCCTGCTCTTAGATTTTCTTTCAATTTTTTCCTAAGGCTATGCACCATGTGCATGCCAATGTCATGTGCACAACTTCGACTGTCATTTTTTCTAGCATTGCAAATCCCGTTCCTTTGCCATATGTGACGAAGTGGAAATCTAGCACCTATCCCGTACGGGAATCAAACCCGTGTCTTTCGCATGAAAAATACAATGCCAAGCTTGTTGCCTTTGTAGGATGTTCTTGTGGAAGAAAACCGCAGGTAGGTGTAGAAGGGATATGTATTGTACAACGGTGCGTAGGCTACACCAAAATTGCACAAACTTGGCATATATTTCCCTCCTCTTAAATTTTGCTCCATTTTTTTCTCCAAACTATGAACCATACCTACATGACTTTGCAAAATGTTATTGTAGAAGAAAAAAGATGCTGAGATGGTGCTAGCAAGAGTAGTATTCTGTGGATTGCAAATTGCAATATTCAATCTCTATGCCGCTCCGCATGCAACATTGCCAACATAATGAATGTTTTCTCAAATGCATCACACCATTTACATCTGGACGAAATCATTATCATTCTAGGATCATTTAGTGTTGACATGCTACAAAATAGTGACATAACAAAACAATTGAAAAACTACATGTGCAATTACAATGTCCACTTTCTTTTGGTTAAGATAAAACATGTACAAAACACACTTATTGACCATATATGGTGAAATGTGCCCATATCACAATACAACCTCTTTATCTTATATACAGACTGGTCTGACCACGATGCAATTTGTCTTCTACCTGAATTATGAAATATACATCAAATATATTACAAAATTATATTTCCATGTCTCAAAGCATATCTGGATACTTTGTTGCACAAACCAAATCATTTAGCTACAACCATCCAACTTCTTAATATTTCCTAGCTTGTAATATATTTTGGCCGGGAAAAATTATATATAATCACAACCATGGATCAAAAAAAAGAAAGGTTCATGCTCCTAACTCTCTTTTTATTATATTCCTTTGCTTCTCATTTACTGTATGTACAAATTACTTGTTTTCCCTTGCATACTAGCTTACATTCATGTTCAATGTATTTTGTGCGTTCCCACATTGAAACAAACAGAATAACTGGAGAAGACCAAGGACCCCTTACCACAAATGTAGAAGAGGAGATACAAAGGTGCATGCTTCTACTCTTGTTGCATATTGCATTATTTTGTATTTCATTTATTGTTTGTATATTTGTTCTACTGCTTTTCACCTAATTTATTGTATGTAGATACCACGCATCTTCCTACATAATAACTTATCTTCATGTCAATTGTATTCTTTGTGCTGCTACATTGAAATACATAGAAATGCATTTTTTTTTACATGTCTTTCTACTTACCAAATTACCTTCATGTCCATTGTTTTTTCTACATTTCTACATTGAAAGAAACAAATTAGTTGGACAAGAGGATGGAATCTTATATGCCACAATAAAGGAAGTTGAAGTATAATTGATCTGGATTATTTTCGGCACGAAATGAGAGTGGAGATATAATAAAAAAATGTACAGAGATGTATCAGATATCCAACAATATAACATAAATATATTAGAGATATAAACACAGAGATACATTAATACACGATTTCTATTAATGAAATAAATGTACAAAGACTGTAAAAATATAGAGTGAAAGACTCGCTAGAATGGTGGCAACTTATCTCTAAGAAGAGATGTGACAACTACTCTCATTCGCAAGAATATGATTGTTACAATGAGGCTCCAAAGGCCTTTTTAACATAAGTAAAATCCAAAACCCTAATCCCGGAAGATGAAAAGCCAAAAGGTTTGTGGGCCACGATGGGGGTAGTTGATACGTCAACTTCCCCATGGCGTAACTTTTGCGTACGATCTCATTTTGGGGTGCTCAGTACACCGTTGGAAAGGTATAACCGAGAAGAATGATTTTCGACTGGCCCAAGTCATTGGATTTGATAGTCACCTAGGCCCCAAATCCCCAAAAAACATCGTTTAGGGCCTCAAAACGACCCCAGAGATTTGGTACTCGAAAAACTGCCAAGATGGAAAATTGTTTTTCGAGTTACTGTGGACTAGGTGGGTGGTCACTGATATCCACCTGGATAATTCCTCCCTCCTTAGGAAGCAATGGTCTCCATTGCGTTGAGTTCCCAGGGGAGAGGGGGAAGTGTTTGCTCAATCTGAATTTTGGTGAGCTGCTTGCTTTGTTGGAGAAGTTGCGTTGCTTAGCTTGTTGAAGGCTGTTACGAACCTGTGGCTGGAAGGGTTGGACCTTTTTAACTAGTCTGGCTACATGAGATGACCGTGTGCAAAAGGAATCTTTGCACTTTGCTGCAACCTTATTGACCTGCTTCTGTTGGATAGAAGGTGCTATGGCCAAGGCTGTAGTGGTTGCAGTATCCTTTTGTTCACCTTTCGAACAGATTGTGAAGAAGCTAAATTTTGTTGTATGAGATAATACCTTGCGACATTTTTTAGGTGGGACATTAGTTGGAACTACCTCTGTTATTATGTAGATATGACCCCCCAAAGTAACAATGTTACTACGAGGTTGAGACTCATAAACAACATGGTGCTTCCACATATATGGCTAGCCCAAGAGAACATGACAAACATCCAATGGGGAAACACCACATAATACCTCAACCTTGAAGGGTTGGATGTTGTATGACAGTCAACACTGCTGGCTGACACAAAGATCTTGTCCCTGGTGAAGCCAACCGATGTTGTATGGTTGCGGGTGTGGTGTTGTCGACAATCCCAATTGTTTGATGACCTTTGTTGAGATGAGGTTCTTTTGGATTCCGCTATCAACAATAAAATGTAGTGGGGTCCCTTTCACCCACATCTGTGAATGAAAAAGGCACTCCCCCTCTTTAGGATCTATTTGTTCTTCTGGTTGAATTGCTCCGGTCACGACAATAACAATGGGGTCTACGTCGATGATCTGTCTTTTTCTAGTATTTTTAGAATCAGATTATGAATCAGGGTTCGGCTCCTTCTCTTTGATATCGACCACCAATTATTGTTTTGAGCGACATTCATCAGTGTTGTGCCAGGGGATTTTGTGGAAATCGCACCATTTTTCGATGTCCTTCTCTGTCTTCCTGTGACCCTTCTTTTCCTGTGGCTTAGAGTGGGTTTCAGGAAGCTGTTTGTTAGGGCCGTCTTTCTCATACTTTGGTTGTTGCGGATTTGCAGATCCAAACTCCCGTTTGTTCTGGTGCCTAAATTTCTGCTCAATTTTAACAACATATCGATATGCAACATCGAGTGATGAGATATCCAAAAAATCC
This sequence comes from Picea sitchensis, assembly GCA_010110895.2. Taxonomy (NCBI): domain Eukaryota; kingdom Viridiplantae; phylum Streptophyta; class Pinopsida; order Pinales; family Pinaceae; genus Picea; species Picea sitchensis. The sequence goes on from SNQJ01S0025705.1 coordinate 57,337, forward strand.
ATTTTAGTTTGGATGTATATGTGTAGAGCCCCGTGGTATTTCAGAACCAAATGTTGCTCAAAGTCTTTGATACCCATCTTGGTGCGCAAGCTATGGAAGGTATTGGTGAACTCTGACATTGCTTGTTCCCTCTCTTGTCGCAGTGTGGTCCATCTCATGTATTGGTCCTCATAGTTTCCAACAGGGTAATATTGTTCCTTTACTGCATCCACAAAAAATCCCAAGTGGGCTCGAGCCCATATATTCCAGACTCCTCTGTGGAACTTTTCTCCCAGTAAGTTTCCCACCAATGTTTGACATGGGGGAGAGCCTTAAGGAGTGCAAATATGATCTTTTCTTTGTCAGAAAAATTGTGAACAAATAAATAACCTTCTAACAGATTTAACCATTTGTTTAGGGCATCCGCATCTATCTGACCTTCAAATATAGGAATATTAAAATTGACCTGTACCTTAAAAGGTGAGGTGCCTCCAAAGTGGCCGCTTGATGAAGATGCACTTGATGCTATTGGTAGGTGTTGAAGGATGTGGGAAAAATTCTCCATCATTTCATCCCTCTGTCACGTGAGAGCTTGCTCAAGCAACAGATTGATAGAATTGTCTACTCTGTCGTTTTTATTTTATTTCGCCATTGAGGGATTCTTGGGTGTGCGAGAGTGATTGTCCTCAAGAGAGACAAGCTCGAGACCCAACTTGCTATACTCAGACCTCGTCGGGGACATGCACTGAAAAATGATCAAGAGCAGCCTGCTTTGATACCACTGATCCAGATTATTTTCGGCACGAAATGAGAGCGGAGATACAATAAAGAAATGTACAAAGATGTATCAGATATCCAACAATATAACAAAAATATATCAGAGATATAAACACAGAGATACCATAATACATGATTTCTATTAATGAAATAAATGTACAGAGACTATAAAAATATAGAGTGAGAGACTCGCTAGAATGGTGGAAGCTTATCTATGAGAAGAGATGTGACGTCTACTCTCATTCGCAAGAATATGATTGTTACAATGAGGCTCCAAAGGCCCTTTTAACATAAGTAAAATCCAAAACCCTAACCCCAGAAGATGAAAATCCAAAAGGTTTGAGGGCCCTGATGGGGGAAGTTGATACGTCAACTTCCCTGGGGGCGTAACTTTTGCATACGATCTCCGTTTGGGGCGCTCGATACATCGTTGGAAAGGTATAACCAAGAAGAATGATTTTTGACTGGCCCATGTATGTGCCCTTGATAATTACTTGGGCTCCAAATCCCCAAAAAATGTCGCTTAGCGCCTCAAAACGACCCTGAAAGTTTGGAACCCGAAAAACTGTCAAAAAACTGCCAAGATGGAAAACTATTTTTCGAACCCATGGAATAGGTGGGTGGCCATTGATATCCACCTAGATAAAAAATATTTGAAAATGTATGGCAATTGTGATGGTAAATTAAACACACAAAATGAGTGGGTGAATAAAATATTGGACTATAAAACAATGATTTGGCAACAATGGGCCTTTGTTGAGACTTCCCGCTTCTGAACATTGCCCTCCCCATTTCTATTTTCCCACTCTCTATTGTCCTTTTTTTCCCCTCTTCTATACTTAACTGAATGCCCCTTTCTTTTTCCCCTGTACTTTCGCTTTTGGTTGCTTTGCTTAGTCATTTTTCCAAAAATGTGTAGGTGAGTGGGTTGGCGGACTCACGGGTTCAAATTTATTCTCATGCTTCTATATCACGAGTTCGACCGATGGCTTCCTCATTCCATAATTAGCCACTTTTTTGATCGCGAGTTCCCAGGCTGGCGAGCTCTAAATTGTGCCTCTAGCTTCGGGGGTTCAGCGATATACAGATTGGCAACCAAACTCCCCCATCATGCCCTATTCCGTGTTACACATTTTTGCAGCCAAAAATTCCGAGGCATACAATTTGACCATCGGGTCCTCATGTTTCCTAAGTATCCCTTGACACCTTATTTCATATTCCATCTCCTTCGAGCCTGCATGTGAAATTCAGAACAATTATGGACATTATATAATGCATATGCCTATTTAGTCCTTCTGATGTTCATGTACACATGATTGCATCAGAAAAAGTTGGAAAATTGACATGGGCATGAGCAATCAATCATCGAAAACATCAACAAAACAACAAGGCGAAAGGTAAAGATTCATACATTGTGCTCTTGATATGTTTACCAAACAAATATCTCGAGCTATTTATTCATCTATGCCATGATATATATGTTGATGTCATTTGCAACACATACTTTATAGTTCATAAGAAGTATCGTCGAGCACAAGTGAAACACTAAACATAGTGGAAGTTCCACAGACTAAGAGGTCTGGTTACAAAACTCTGACTTGCATACTTCATCCAGGTTGTGCATCTACGTGTACATTTATGCCAGAAAAAAAAAGAAAACAAAAAAATAATGCAGACCACCATTCACATTACTTTTCTTGTTCAAAAAATGTCATCAGGTCTAAACTTATAACACCCAATATACTATCGATAGAAGGCTTGAACAACCGCTGAACTGGACAAGTGTTCGTCGGGGACATAATGGTCGTGTATAACACTTACTTGGACAAGGAAAACAAAACTAGATGCATTGTGCGTGCTGGCATGATAAACAAGGAAGCCATGATGAAAGTCACACTGACTATCCCTACACAACTTGTCCAGAAACATGTATAAAAGATCTTGCCAGGTAATGAGATATCCATTACAAATTTTAATATATTGTTGAAAACAATATATGACCGTGGCGATTGTGATCGAATCATATCGCTCAATGAACAAGTATCATGGAAAAAATTCCCACGATTTTTTCAAAATATCATTTTGTACCAGATACAACGATCAACCAACTTTCACAGAGCAACGACTCTTACCCAATCAAAACCATTGGTGTAGCTATCACACTCGCGAGAAAACTTGGCTCAAAACACATTCTCCATATAGAATATGGAGAGTTAGACAACGACAAAGCAATGATACCGTTCTCCATATCCAATTTTGTCCTTTACTTTCACATGTTCATACATCTCAGTTATGTTACACAACTATTACACTGTTCCATGTTGCAACTACAATTGTTCGACACCTATTCAAATTTGTTTTCCTCAATGGAACAACAATTGCATAAAGGAAAAATTCCACTTATGCTCTTCAAAAATATAACAAAGAAAAGAGATGTTAAAGAAATGATCTTTCACACAACCCAAATAACATTTGTAACAAAATTGCGTGCAAACATAGTACATGAGCTCAAGAAACTAACTAGCTCCACAACTGTTGTGCGTATACATCTACAATTCCATCCACACTTTGCTCATAAAAATTGCCTTGGCCAATTTTCTGCAGTTTTTTGTTGTTGTGCAATTGTATATTATATTGTTCAATATATTAACTGTTATGCTCACGTGCCTAGGTTGAGGGTGTTTTGGTTGCAACGAATGCGTACTTGACCCCCTTCGAGCCTGTATGTTCCAAATGCAACTCTCTTTCTTCTGCCTTTGCTTTCATAAATGATGGTACAATTGATTGTCTATGATGCAGTAAAAAATGCCCTTACAAATATAGACATTTCCTCAATGCTACCATCCGAACCGTTAGAACCGCAATCGTACATTGTACAATTAGACAACCTTTGTTGCAAGATGTGCTTCCTAGGTTAGCAGAATTTCCATATGAAGTATACCTATAGAAAAAGGCAAACAATGTCTACATGCTACGCGACTTTAGGATCCATAGAAAATTTACAGTAAATGAGGACAATGCCATACTGCATATCGACTGAAGCAAAAAAAATTAAAAATCAGATCAAGCATTGGCAGGAAACGAAACAATCTCATGTGTATCTGTCCATGGTACCCAATGAGGATATGAATAGAGTTTTTTAGTGCCATGGAAAGTTGAACTAGAAGTGCATAAGATTGTTCAGTCCAATAATGAGAAGCATGAGGACAAACCCCATACAAAGTATCCAACTGTGAATAAATCAGGTCCATCCTTTGAACTGTCAAAATGGCTTGCTCCTCTGAATGGAACCATCAGACATTTCCAATAATATTGGAAATTTGGTATTGTTAGAACTGGTAATGATAGAACATAATACTATTAGAAGAAAATGTTCATAGTGATCTTGCTTCATGGTAAAATACTAATCGACAAATTTTCTTGGTGGCCATTTGGGGATTTGGTTTTAGCTGGGATACAATGCCCAATCTTTGCTTGTTTTCTACTGTCTTGTGTTTGGAGGACTTTTTTTCATGTGCTTTCGTGTTGTAGTTCAAGGTTATCGTGGTCCCGATTTATGAATTATGGCTGGATGATACATTCATGATCTTAGTGGTTTTTCTACGATCTTAAAGAATATATAAGACCTGCTTTGCCTTTTAATGTAGGCTCTGTGAAACAAATGTAATATGTAGCTCATTTTAACACTTTTACTTGATCGATGAAATTACCAAAATTCATCTTCAAAAATATTTTGAAATAAAAGGATATATACTATGTGAAGTCCAGTGGAACTATCATATCAACCACACAAAAATAAAATTAAAGTTCGTCTTTGTTATACTTACGGTGAAGTTGACAGTACAATAATTTTACTTGAACATCCTAAAATTGATTTTCCTGCAGCTTTTCGATGCTTCTCTTATGCAAACACATCCTGGAAAGTATAAACATGACTCACTTTATCTATTCCTTGGTTAAAGAGCCTGTTCACCTATTTAATGCACTTTATAGTTAGTTATTGTTAAGACCATCAATGGGGCTTTGTTAAAACCAATTCCCGCTTTCGAAAATTGCTCTACCCTTTCTTTTTTCCCTCTACTTTCCCTTTTTGGTTCCTTAGTCATTTTTCGGAAAATGTCTAGGTGCGCGGGTTGGCGGATTCACGTGTTCAAATTTCCACTGATGCTTTTATATCAGGAGTCCGACCGACCACTTCCCCATTCCATATTCAACAACTTTTTGGATCGCGGGTTCTTGGGTAGGCGGGCTCAACATTGCGTTTCCATTGTTCCATCACCTGCAAACAACACCCAAACTTCCCCGATCTACAAATTAACAACGAAATTTCCCTTTCTTTTTCTCCTTTACTTTCCCTTTCTGGTTACTTAGTCATTTTTTCAAATATGTCTCATGATTTTATATCACGAGTTCGACCAACTGCTTCCCCATTCCATACTTGGCCACTATTTCCATCGGCGGTTCCCGACCAGGCTTGCTCAACATTAGGCTTCCATTGTTTCATAACCTACAAACAACACCCGAGGTTCCGCGATATACAAATTGATCGTCGAAGTTCGTCATTATGCCATGTTCCATGTTACATATTTTGCAGTCAAAGGTTCAGAGACATACAATTAGACAGTCAGGCCCTCACATCTCCTGAGTATAACTTGTGACCCTGGTTTGAAGCCTGACCGACCGCTTTCCATACTTGGCCATTTCTTAGAATCTCTTTCACAGGTTGGCGGGTTCACAAAATGTCCAATGCTTAATCGTTCTTCACCATCCTCACCACCTTCCCACTTCTTTCTAGATATGGAATTATTAAGCTTCAATGCTAATAGATCATCCTGCAGGAACCGTTAAGATTGTCATTAATGTCCGAAAGGCTCGAGGAGATATGTCATTAATACAAATTAAACTAAGATTGCAGAGGGTTGTGTTATCCCTTCCGAGTGTTCATTTCAAGCATCATGGAATTAATATGCAATTAGTATGCAATTAGTAAGCTTTAATGGTAACAACTCATTATGTACAAACCGTAGAGATTGTCATTGATCAACGAAAGGCTTAAGGAGATCTCCCATTGATACACATTAAACCAAGATTTGGGGAGGGTTATATTATCCCTTCCGAATGTTCATTTCAAACATCATCTGGAGCAAACATACATTTTCGTTAACTTATGGTAGCAGTTCGACAACAGTTCTGTCCATATACAGTAAACACCTTCAGGCATGATGACTAGAACTTCCAGTGGTCTAGGGCATATTCTTACTACTCGTATTCTTCCACCCAGAAGCAAAGAAGGAGATGGTCCCTTGGTGTGCCAAGAGATATATTTCAAGCCAAATAATTCCAAAGCAACCTCCCCTTCTCAAACAACCCACCCCCCTACATTGATGGCCGACACAGAGGTTGATGCGGTCGATTTTGAGTAAGAGGAAGATTATCTGATGGATGATGATAAGACGATGGATGATGACAATGCAGACGGTGTTCCCACTACTGTGCCCAAATTGAAATCCACCATAATGGGGGTCACTTCTCGACTCGATGATGGCGGCCCTGACAAGACCAAAGGAAGGGGTTTAAGAAAAGAAACTGACACTGAACGCAATAGCCGCTTTGCAGCACGAGAGTTTGACTCTCTCGACTCGGATGACAGTCCTTGTCCTCAGAGATGTATTATTTCCTTTCATTTTTAGGGTTTTAGATTGGGTTTGGATTTGTCCTTGGTGCAGCCTATGTCCCTGAAGTCTTTGACTGTAAGGAAATGGTCTCTTGGTGCACCGAGAGATATATTTCAAGCCAAAGAATTATTCAATTGCGGGACCACTCTCATGCTCTTTGGAGATACAATTAACATATTAGGGGGTAAGGACCAAAACTTCCAGTGGTGCAAGGCATATTCCTACTACTCATCCCCTTCTGCCCAGAACAGAGTAATCCGGACCTCTAGAATTGCTCATGCAGCCTGTATCCCTGAAGTCTTTTCCTGTAAGGAGGGGGTCTCTTGGTCCCCTTCCACTCAGAATGAAGTAATTTAGACCTCTTGAATTGCTCATGTAGGTTGTGTCCCTGAAGTCTTTGACTATAAGGAGGTGGTCTCTTGGTGTGTACTCACTTTCAGTTTCGGTCTCTTCCGCTTTCCTTACAATGTTTTTTCTCTTCTTCCTCGCCGGAAGCTTGTGAGAACTATTAATTTTACCGCTAGGAGGGTTCTTATCTCCTCCTGCATTTGAAGAATTATGGGTTGCTTTCTTACTGGGGTGGGACATTGGAGCGATGTTGTGGGATGTCGTACTCTTGGTAGTGGTGGCCGGGGACTGGAAACTCTTCTCACTGTGGCCTTTTCCCTGTTATTTGTACAATTTAGTGGTGCTTTTCAATGTCTCCAGGTCGCTAGTGTTAGGAGCAACAATGTTGTTGACTTGTTTCAAGCCAAAGAATTATTCCACCGCGGAACCACTCTCCTGTTTCATTGTCACCTCAGTTATTTCACAAGATATTGAGATTGCAGCAACCAACATTGACCTTCCGAGGAGAAGACTGGAAGGAGTTACTAAGAAATCATGGTAATCAGTTTTGTATGCATGTTCAAGAGCTTGTCGATGGATCCTGCATGTTGTCGCACTAGATGGACAACACATAATTGTATGCATGTTTTTTTTTTTTGTAGCTCCTGTACCTGTATTTATGATAGATATGTTCAATACTTCGGTATAAAGAAATCAGTCTAATGTCTATGGATAAATATATATTGCCCACTATTTTTTTTTATAGATTTACTATTAAAAAAATTGCCTTGGAATCTTGGTTGGTGCTTCTTTGCTTGATTTAACACCTCTTCTCGTTTGCATGATTTGATAGTCTTGTGATTCTTAAATATTGTATTGGCTCAAGTAATTTGTTCTAATATGGAGCATTGAACAATTATATGACAATGCATTGTGTCGATCCCATGAGGCTTCTATGGAAACATAAATGAATTTCAGACAGTTTCAAACCAAACATTCAATTGTATTCGTAATGCAGATAGAACATAGCAACACTAATTCACGATGCGGGAGTTGGGGCCTTGCCCAAGAAGTTTCATTTTCATCTCAACCTTGCTGAGCAAACGATCTCTTATTTCTGTTTCGCTTCCTTGATTCCTTTACTCCAAAAGGAAACATTTTATTAGTTGTCCATCCCCTGGCCTCTATTTGAGCACTTTTACTTTATTAATGAAATTACCAAATTTCTTCTTCGCAAATATTTTGAAAAAAAAATAGAAAAAAATGATATATGGTAGCTGAAGTCAAATGCGGCTATGAAATCAACCACAATTTTAAAATTCAAGTTCATCATTGTTATACTTACAATCAATTTGACAATACAATAAGTTTATTTCTAGATATGCAATTATTAAGATTTAATGCTAACAACTCATCATGCAGGAAGTTTAATACTTAAAATAATATTTCAAGGCATTGAATAATGTATCAAGAACACAATTACTTCCACAAGTTGCAATAAAAACAAATCTTCAACAAAGCATTTGCTTACACCCTTTTTAATGGTACAAGCACAATAGAAAACGAGTAAGTGGATAAAATATTGGACTAGAAAATGATGGTTTGAGACCAATTTCCACTTACGAAAATTGCCCTTCTTTTCCCTCTTCTATACTTAACCGAATTCCCCTTTCTTTTTCGCCTCTACTTTCTCTTTTTGGTTACTTAGTCGTTTTTTGTATCTCCCAAAATGTTATAGATGTGTAAAAAAAGAGAGAGGTTTTTGTGAAGGGGCATGATCCCCAAAAACCTCTTTTGGTTTCCAAAAATTTATCTCCAACTGTTCTGCAACCTTTCCCAAAATTAGTAACTAAAACAGGAAATAATATATTGTGAAATATATGAAAAATAGGCCTCAAAGATATATCCAAATCTATTAAACTATGATAATTGTGTAAAACCGAGAGAGGTTTTTGTGAAGGCGCCTGCTCCCAACAAAAACCTCTTTTTTTTTCCCCAAAAATTCATCTCCAGATGTTCTGAAACCTCTCTTGAGGATAAATACTAAAATAGGTAAAAAAACAGAGTATGCTTGTATTGATTTCTTGTCTTCTTATTTTTTGAGGTTGTATAAGCCAACTGTTGAGACACCATATGAGGTTCATAGAATGGGTGATTTCAACTGTGAGGCACCTTTTGTGGTACCATAGGTCCACTGTATTCTATTTCAAAGAGAGCAGGTGATATAGAGAAAATAAAGGTAGATTGTTGGATGACAAAACTGAGTAATTGAGCCTTTAAAATTGCAACATTTGCAACACTGCCATAAAATAAGTTGTTCCTAGTACCAATGACTGAAGAAATGCATGTATATGTAGTGTTTCCATCAGAAAACATAGCTACATTTCCCAAAACATTTCTCCATGTTGTGTTAGCAGCTCCTTTACTCTGTCTTTTTCCTTCCTTGCTTTCACTTTAAACTCTGGATATTCCTCTACATGTGCAGGTAGATTCAGGTCTCTAGTAGCTTGGGGTTTTCTTAATTTGATCATATATCTTGAAGATAATCTAGAGCTATGATCTTCATCTTCAGTTCCATCAGAATCTCTCGTCTCTGGAAGGTCTGAAATTTGGTCTGGTTCTGCAACAGGATCATCTTTGTCATCATAAACTACATATGTACCTCTAAACACAGATTCAGATTTTGACGTTAATTTAGTGGTTGCTCTTGTCACAGGGCTCTTGGAGTATTGAGAAAACGGTTTTCCCTTTTCTTGTCTCTTCCTCAAGTTTTCAGACTCTTTCTCAATTCTGTGCAAAGAAGATGTCTTTGCCTGTTTTTTGATGCTTGTCTTGGAATCTTCTGAATTATCCTCTATAATTATAAGATTCTCCTTTTTAATGGATGGATGAAACATGACCTTTGAATTTAATCTAAATTTATTGGCAGCTCTGGTGGAGTTTCTCCTAGGGAACTTAGGCACAGGTGTTGGATTTTTGCTCTTTTTTTTTTTTACTTTTGCATTCATCTTACTTATAAATTTCTGTTTCTGCTTGACTGGATTCTGAACTGGGCTCATAGTATAATCCTCATCTTCATCAATTTCCATCTTTATATCTGGATTAGGAAATATGTCAATGTCTTCATCTAGTTTAGATTTCTTACCTCGACTAGTGGTAGCTTCCTCATGATCTTTACCTACAGGCAAATCTCCAATGATTTGCTGAGTTTGCAATTTCCTCTTGCTAGCCCGAGTTACCCTAGCTGCAGGTGATTCTTCTTTAATTAAGAACTCAATGGAGTTAACCAGACTGTTTTTGTTGGGCTTATTTCTTCCCTTTGACATTTTTGGATTTAGTTGACTGTAAATCGTTTCTTAAAGTCTGGATTAGCCAATCCCAGGATCTCTGGACTTCATTTAAAGAGAATATTACCAATGTCTTAATTAATCCCTGATGAAAGAAACTACTCTTAGCTGTAGTAGGATGAAATTGCACCCTCTTTGACATTTTAGATAAACTCTTAAGCAAAAAGTAGGGTAAATTAAGGGGATAATCACCATTAATATGAAATAAAAGTCTGATATGGTAGAGATAAACCAATGAAAACCTGCCCTCACATGTAATATACCTGTGCATGATTAACAAGATGATATGCCATTCCTTCTTTACCCAGCTATGTGGTATTCCCTTTTTCTAGTTAGGGTTTTGTTTCTCTGGGATTAAAAATTGATTCACAAATTCCATAACCACATTCTCCTTCTTCCACCACCTTTCCCCATACACTGACAATCTACAGGCTTTAGCAACCAAATGTTCAGTCACATGCATCAGTAATTTTCCAACTACAGCTTCAAAGCCATAAAAATTCTTGCGAAGACCATTGAAATTTGTTCATCGTGCCACTGGAAGATTGTGAAAAAGTCAAACCAACCCGCATCTTTGAACCTCTGCGCCATTTGAGGGTATGCTTTGAGTAATTCCGTGCCCTCAGGCTCTAGTGTGATAATCTGGCCACTCTTCTTTAGTGCCATGCTGCTGATATGTTCTTGTAAACAAATCTAAGAGGATTGATGATTTGAATTCTCAATTCCCATGAGCTATTAAGGACTAAAAATCACTTCTTTCTTCGATTTGATCCCTGCACAAAATAGCAGACCCACTAAAATAGAAGGTGATGAGTCTGTTTATGATATCTAAATATATTGATTTGATGTAGGTGTGGCAGGTACAACTCAATCCCTCATATGTAGTTGTTTTTATTTCAATATCAACCCAAGAATAGATCGTGAAGAGGCATGCAGATCCTCCAATCACGATTTGAGAAATTATGATGCGATCAGGGCATGATGGAGCATGTAAAACTATGATTATTCCTGTAGTGCCTTTTTTGTCTTGGAAAAAATTTTAAAATTCAAATAATGAATGGACAAGTGATGTGACAAGATTTATCATATCAAATTCTAAACCTTTAAAACTCCAAAATCATTTAAAAGTGCAATAATAATTGGAAAAAATGACCCTTTAAACCAAGAGATAAAAACCAAGTTTTGAGAAAAAAGCATAAGAAAGGAGGAACAAAGACTAGGGATACTCACTTGTTAAAAAAAAAGTTAGAGACTAGCACCTAGCCACTTTTTCGATTGCGGATTCCCAGGCGGGCGGGCTCTAGATTGCACTTCCATTGTTCCGTGACCTAAAAACAACACCCAGACTTCCGCGATATACAAATTGATTGCCAGACTCCCACATCACCCCCTCTTTTTTGTTACACATTTTGCACTCAAAAGTTCCGATACATACAATTTGACCGTCAGAGCATCACGTCTCATGGGGAACCCTTGTCACCCTATTTTGAAGCCCGTCCATCCGATTTCCATGCTTAGAAATTTCTTGGAATCTCTTTCGTGGATCGTTGGGTTTGCGGGTTCACAGAATATCCAATTCCTAATCGTTGTTTCGTATGTCCGCCACCTTCACACTTCTTTCCAAGTATGCAATAACTGAGGTTTAATGCTAACAACTCACCTTGTAGAAATTGTAAATATTTTCATTAATGAGTAAAAGCCTCGAGGAGACAGTCACACTGACTATCCCTACACAAATTCTCCAGAAACATGCAGAAAAGATCTTGCCAGGTAATGGGATATCTATTACAAATTTCAATATATTAGCGAAAAGGAGTCTGACCGACCGTTTCCCTATTCCATACTTAGCCACTTTTTCGATTGCGAGTTCCCGGATAGGCAAGCTCAAGATTGCACTTCCATTGTTCTATGACCTGCAAACAACACCCAAAATTTCGCGATATACAAATTGACCGCTGGACTGCCCCATCATGCCCTCCTCCGTTTTACTTGTTTTGCACTCAAAATTTCCAAGACATACAATTTTACTGATCCAAGTGGATATTGGTGGCCACCCACCTTTTCCAACTGGCTCAAAACAATTTTCTGACAATTTTGGAAATTTACTTATTTTTAGCAGTTTTTAACTTCCGGGGCCATTTTGAGGGCCTAAATGAAATTTTTTTTGGGATCAATCTCCGACTTTCATTGAGACCCCTAAATGAATCTCCTCGACGATACCTTTCCAAGGAGCTATCGTGCGCCCCAAACAAAGATCGTATGCCAAAGTTACGCCCCTGAGAAGTTGATACACCAAACTACCCAAAACGGGGTCCACAAAACTGTTGGCTTTTCATCTTCCAAGGTTAAGGTTTTGGGTTTTCCTTATGTTAAAAATTCCCTTAGAGCCTCATTGGAATGATCATCTTCTTGCGAATGCGAGTAGCCATCACATCTCTTCTCAGAGATAAGCTGCCACCATTTTAGGGAGTCTTTCACTCTGTATTTTTACAGTGTCTGTACATTTATTTCATTAATAGAAATCATGTATTAATGTATATCTGTGTTTATGGTTGCATATATGATACATTTATGTTATATTATTGAATATCTGTGATATATCTATGCATTTCTTTATTATATCTCCACTCTCATTTCGTGCCGAAAATAATCTGGATCAGTGGTATCAGAGCATGCTGCTCTTGATCATTTTTCAGTGCATGTCCCCGACGAGGTCCGAGTATAGCAAGTTGGGTCTGGAGATTGTCTCTCTTGAGGACAACCACTCTCACACACCCAAGAAACCCTCAATGGTGGAAGAAAATAAAAACAACAGAGCAGACGATTCTATTAATCTGTTGCTTGAGCAAGCTCTCACGCGACAGAGGGACAAAATGATGGAGAATTTTTCCCACATCCTTCAAAGCATGTGATAGCATCAGGTGCATCTTCATCAAGCGACCACTTTGGAGGCACCTCGCCTTTTAAGGTACAGGTCAATTTTGATATTCCTATATTTGAAGGTCAGATAGATGTGGATGCCCTAGATAAATGGTTAAATATGTTAGAAGGTTATTTCTCTGTTCACAATTTTTCTGACGGAGAAAATATCACCTTCACACTCCTCAAGGCTCTCCCCCATGTCAAACATTGGTGGGAAACTTACTGGGAGAAAATTTCCACATAGAAGTCTGGAATATATGGGGTCGAGCCCACTTGGGATTTTTTTGTGGATGTGGTAAATGAACAATATTACCCTGTTGGAAACTATGAGGACCAATACATGAGATGGACCACACTACGACAAGAGAGGGGCCAAGCAGTTTCGAAGTTCATCAATACCTTCCATACCTTGCACATCAAGCTAGGTATCAAATAATCCGAACAACATTTGGTTTTGAAATACCGTGGGGCTCTACACATATACATCCAAATTGAAATGGATTTTCTGGACATTTCATCACTCAGTGCTTCTTATCGATATGTTGTTAAAATCGAGAAAAAATTTAAGCACCAGAACAAATGGGAGTTCGGGTCTGCAAATCCGCAACAACAAAATCATGATAAAGACGACCCTAACAAACAATCTCCCAAAAACCAGTCCAAGCCATAGGAAAAGAAGGGTCACGGGAAGACAAAGAAGGATAACGAAAAATGGTGCGATTTCCACAAAATCCCCTGGCACAACACTGAGGAATGTCGCTCAAAACAGTGATTGGTGGCCGAGATCAAAGAAAAGGAGCCGAACCCTGATTCAGAATTCGATTTTGAAAATACTAGTAAAAGATAGATCATCGATGCAGACCCCATTGCTATTGTCGCAACCGTAACAATTCAACCAGAAGAACCAACAGATCCTGAAGAGGGGGAGTGCATTTTTCATTCAAATATGTGGGTGAAGGGGACCCCGCTACATTTTATTGTTGATAGCGGAATCCAGAAGAACCTCATCTCATCGGAGGTCGTCAAATAGTTGGGATTGTCCACAACACCACACCCACAACCATATAACATCGGGGGGCTTTTCCAGGGACGAGATCTTCATGTTAGCCAACAATGTCGATTGTCATACAACATCCAACCCTTCAAGGATGAGGTATTATGTGATGTTTCCCCAATGGATGTTTGTGATGTTCTCTTGGGCCAACCATATATGTGGAAGCATCATGCTGTTTATGAGTCTCGACCCCGCAGTTTCATTATTTCTCTGGGGGGTCATCTCTACAGAATACCAGAGGTAGTTTCGACTACTGTTCCACCTAAACAATGCTGCAAGGTAGTATCTCATACTACAAAATTTAGCTTCTTCACAATCTGTTCAAAAGGTGAACAGAAGGATACTGCAACCACTACAGCCTCGACCCAAGCACCTTGTATCCAACAGAAGCAGGTCGACAAGATTGCAGCAAAGTGTAAAGATTCCTTCTACACACAGGAATCTCATGTAACCAAACCGGTTAAAAAGGTCCAACCCTTCCAGCCATAGGTTCGTGACAACCTTCAACAAGCTAAGCAATGCAACTTCTCCAACAAGGTAAGCAGATCATCAAGATGCAGATTCAACAAACGATTTTCCCTCTCCCCCAAACACTCAATGCAATGGATACCATTGCTTCCTAAGTAGGGAGGATTGATGTAGGTGGATATCGGTGGCCACCCACCTTTTCCAACTGGCTCAAAACAATTTTCTGACAATTTTGGCAATTTACTATTTTTAGCAATTTTTAACTTTCGGGGCCATTTTGAGGGCCTAATTGAAGGTTTTTTGGGATCGATCTCCTCAATTATAGCCAAAGGCTTTCATTGAGCCCCCTAAATGAATCTCCTCGACAATACCTTTCCAACGAGCTATTGTGCACCCAAAACGAAGATCATATGCCAAAGTTACGCCCCCGGGAAGTTGATACACCAAACTACCCAAAACGGGGTCCACAAAACTGCTGGCTTTTCATCTTCCGGGGTTATGGTTTTGGATTTTCCTTATGTTAAAAAGGCCCTTAGAGCCTCATTGGAATGACCATATTCTTGCGAATGTGAGTAGCCATCACATCTCTTCTCAAAGATAAGTTGCCACCATTCTAGCGAGTCTTTCACTCTTTATTTTTACAGTCTCTATACATTTCTTTCATTAATAGAAATCATGTATTATTATATATTTATGTTTATGGTTGCATCTCTGATACATTTCTATTATATTATTGAATATCTGAGATATCTCTATGCATTTCTTTATTATATCTCCGCTCTCATTTTGTGCCGAAAATAATCTGGATCATTGACCCTCGGGCCCTCACCTCTCTTGAGTATCCCTTGTAACCCTATTTCGAACCCCGTCCAATTGCTTTTCATACTTTTCCATTCCTTACTTTCTCTTCCCGGCCCCGCCACCTTCACACTTGTTTATAATAAAAAATTGTTTACAAACACACACACACACACACACACATATAAAGTCTTATTTCTAAATATGCAATTAGTAAGCTTTAATGCTAACAACTCATCATGTAGGAACCATAAAGATTGTCATTAATGAGCGGAAGGATCGAGGAGATCTCCCATTAATATGCATTAAACCAAGATTTGCGGAGGGTTATATTATCCCTTCCAAGTGTTCATTTCAAACATCATGGAATGTCTTTTGCGTGTCGTCGGGTTAGCGGGTTCATGAAACCTCCAATCATTAAATGCTCTTCACTGTATCCGCCACCTTCGCACTTCTAAGTATGCAATTACTAAGCTTTAATGGTAATAGGTCATCATGCAACACCTGTAGAGATTGTGATTAATGAGCGAAAGGCTCGAGGAGATCTCCCATTCACACACATTGGACCAACATTTGAGGAGGGTTATATTATCCCCTCCAACTGTTCATTTCAAGCATCGTCTGGAGAAAACATACGTTCTCATAAACTTATGGCACCAACTCAACAACAATTCTGTGGATATACAATGAACATCTTCGGGTGTGAGGACCAGAACTTCAAGTGGTCCAGGGCATACTCTTACTACTCATCCCCTTCCACCCAGAATGAAGTAATTTGGATCTCTGGAATTGCTCGTGCAGGCTGTGTCCCTGAAGTTTTTCACTGTAAGGAGGTGGTCTCTTGGTGCGCCGAGAAATATATTTCAGGCCAAAGAATTATTCCATTGTGGGACCACTCTCATGTTTCTTTGTCACCTCAGGTCTTCCACAAGATGTTAAGATTGTCGGAGCCAACATTGACCTTCAGAGAAAAAGACTCCAAGCAGTTCCTAAAAAATCACGATAACGGGTTGGACCTCTTTCCCGAGTTCCTGGAAGACCCGATGACAGTTCCTAAAGATATCAGAAGCTTGCAGGTTAGTTCATTTAGAAATCCATTCTGGGAAATTGCCTGGTTGATTACAAGAATAACGGGACTGGAATCCACAACAAGTATTTCCCACATGGTTCTTTATATTTTGTATTTCACAGTCAAGGAACAAGCCATTGTTGATTGGGGGAAGATAATTTCCATTGAAATCTGTTCCCAAATGTCACGATTTAAAAAGGAGAAGACATTTATATGTTATCCTACTTGGTTTTCGCGATAACACATTGTTGTCTGTTTCCAAAACTATTTGTGTCCAAGAAGGTAAACTGTGAATTCGACCCAATAACCTTCTGGTACCAGGCTTTGTGGAGGCAAAAGGCCTCCTATTGTTTTTATGAGGTTTTTAATGACTTTGTCTCTGTTTTCAAAGATTTATTATTAGGAAAGGATGCTCCCTGCATGTCTGACCAGTAAACCGAGTTTTTGGACAAGAAGGAGGCACTTGAACAAATGGATAATTACAGTGTGATAGTGATTTTTGGCTCCTAGGAAAATCTTGTTTTCCTTCCATGTCACATTACAGACATAATGTTTGTTACAGAAATAACAAGGAAATACAACTATTGGTTACATTTATTCCATGAGAAGAGAAAAAAACAGTTCATTCCTCTGCCTTGGAAAGTCGGGGACTTCGTGTTGAGGAACGTCAACAAAATTGACGAATTTGCAGGCCATTTCAACAGCTTGAACCTAAGATATGTTGAAAGGATAAGAGGGTTCGACCCTAATGGGATTTTTTTAGAACATTTACTAGCAATTGTCTTCAACAATTCTTTTATCCAGATACACATGAACAAAGACAGAGATAATGACGACAACACTCATGCTTTTGATGCCGACGACCTAGAGACATTACAAAGCACCACTGAATTGTACAAACAACATGTAAAAGGCCCCGGTGAGAAGAGTGTTCAATCCCCGACTACCACTCCTAAGAGAACGATAGCTTGGAGCATCGCTCCAATGACCCACCCCAGTAAGAAAGCGACCCAGAGTCCTTCAAACAGAGGAGGATATAGGAACCCTGCTTGCGCTAAAATTGATAGTTCTCACAAGCTTCCCATGAAGAAGAAGAGAAAAAACTTTGTAGGGAAAGCGGAAGAGCCCGAAATTGAAAGTGAAGACATGGAAATTGAGACTGATCTAGATAGCATATTCCGCAATGTTGATCAGCCCAGGGACGCGATCTAGCATAGTCCCTAATGGAAATAGCTGAGAACATAATTTTTGACGAAGATGAATCCTTCGTATTCCAGAGCATTGTTTTTGACAACGAGTCTAAAAATTTAATTATTGAAAAGAGAGATGTAAGAAATAAGAAAGGGAAATATCGTTCAAAGATTAACCTTAGGAACATGCGACCGTCCCAAATCTCCCGACTTCACCAAGCAACCGAAGATGCTCTTGATGATTCCATTGGAGGCATTGAGGCCAAGAATGCCAGACTGAAGGACCGAGTCAAGGAAACATCACAAAGTATGGCTTTCGTTGGAACGAGGGCACATGCTTTGCATGAACATTTGCAGGAAGATTTAAAAAATGAAGAACATTTCTATATAGACACTGTCATCCCTTTTGGCATCCATGTCAGTAACATGATAGATACGAGAATAAGACAAGAAGATCTCCCGTCCCCAAACCAGATCACTCAATTAAATGCATGTTGGAAAGAGAAAGTGAAGAACCTGCATCTCATTGTCCAATCATGTGAACAATCCATATCAAAGAAAGAAGAATTATTCAGAAATCTGACCGAAATAGACTTAGCCGGAAGTACCAACGAGGTCTAAGACCCCAACTTAATCATCAACTCCTTTCCCTTAACCAAACAAGCCTTCGATGAACAAGTTGATATTTTTAAGGGGTTGTCTTTAGAAAAGTCTTAGAACATCCTTGAATATGGTGAAGATGACGTGGACAACTGGCTAGTCGACTATTCAGTACAAAATGAATATATTGATTAGGCTCTGCATAATGTTTGTATTGATCTAAAATAATTAGAAAAGGAGTTTTTCAACACAAAAATCCGGGATGAGATCAACGTGGCCCCCATGAGAGGCTACATTGAAGAATGGCTCCAAAGGGAAATCGACAAGCTCACTGACAAAGGGAAACAGACAATTTGCACGATTCCAGTAGCCGTCGACAACAACAATAAAAAGGCATCAATAAGAAAATAGAAAAGGGGGAGATATATACCATCAATGTAAGTCTATACTGATCACATCCTACTTTGTTTATCAATCAAGTTATTCCACCTCTTTAAATAGAAATGTCTAACCAAAGACTGATACCTTCCAATTTCTTCTTTTCAGGTCTTGCTCTCTACCCTCACCCACTTCTTTATTTTATGGTCTGCGGGAGCCCCAATCCCAGTCTATATGACAAATGCATTTAAATTTCCAGGAATATGTAACAAACAATATTATTTTTTTGATATATTTCAAAGAAAACTATTTTTATCTTCTTTTATATTTATGTGCTCAGAAATTTTTATCTTCAACTATGTTGAATGTCAAGAGTTTGTGTTTGTTTAATTTGAATGTTTAATGCGTGTGATTCCTGGTCCTATTTTCCAGGAACCTTTATTTCAAAAAAAAAACATTTTCTATCGTTTTGTATTGCTTCAAGTCATTACGACGGATATTCTCTAAGTCCCACATTTGAACTATACACGCCACAGGTAAAACTTATAGAGGAGTACCACATCTATAAGAACGCAGTAGGATTCAAAATATATATATTTGTTTCTTTGCCATCACATATAACTTTATTTATCCTAACACATATAGAGACACACAAGCCAGATGATATATTTAAAGAAGTGACTATGAAAATTGTAGTTAACTCTAACCAGTTGGAAGTATAATGAAATCGTTATGAATTAATTTAATTAATACATTGAAGAGATAAAATATGCTAGGTAGGAATGGAAATTTCGAACATGGCAAGTCAGACTACTGGTAAAAATAAAAGAAAGATGGATTATGCACAATGAAAATACTTTCAAAAACTAAATGGTTTCGATGCCAGAATTGCTCTAGGAGCCGCATGTTATTTCCTGCATGGATACCACCTGTGCTTCATGCTGCTTGCAACTTCTTCGTTGCAGTTTCTATTTCCCTCCACTACTTATTCCCCCATCCCTGTGCATTTATTCCCATTCCAACACGACAGGGACTGCCATGCCATGCAACACTTGTTTGTAATAGTATTCACTACTTGATAGATAAGCTCACTTGGGTTTCTGTTTTATTATTAAATGTCACTCGAAGTGGTCTTCAAATTTTCATTATTACATGTCATGTGAAACAACTGAACCTCTTTCTCCTTTCTTGGAAATCTCTATTGCTCGTGTACCATGGATTTATTCTTTCTTCATTCTGTTTTTTCTAGCTTGGTAAGATTAGATTATAAATATTTTTCTTAAGTGCTTTTGACTTGTTTTTTTATTATAGAAAATTTTATGACATTAAAATTTACATATACAACAATACAAATATTCTTTCTTCATTCTGTTTTTTCTAGCTTGGTAAGATTAGATTATAAATATTTTTCTTGGTAAGATTAGATTATAAATTACTCGAAGCACACCATTTGAGGGTGTGCTTCGAGTAATTTCGTGCCCTCAGGCTCTAGTTTGATAATCTGGCCACTCTTCTTTGGTGCAATGCTGCTGATATGTTCTTGTAAACAAATCTAAGAGCATTGATGATTTTAATTCTTAATTCCCATGAGCTATTAAGGACTAAAAATCACTTCTTTCTTCGTTTTGATCCCTGCACAAAATAGCAGACCCACTAAAATAGAAGGTGATGAGTCTGTTTATGATATCTAAATATGTTGATTTGATGTAGGTGTGGCAGATACAACTCAATCCCTCATATGTAGTTGTTATTATTTCAATATCAACCTGAGAATAGATCGTGAAGAGGCATGCAGATCCTCTAATCACGACTTGAGAAATTATGACGCAATTAGGGCATGATGGCGCATGTAAAACTATGATTATTCCTGTAGCGCCTTTTCTGACTTGGAAAAAATTTTAAAATTCAAACAATGAATGGACAAGTGATGTGACAAGATTTATCATATCAAATTCTAAACCTTTGAAACTCCAAAATCATTTAAAAGTGCAATAATAATTGGAAAAAATGACCCTTTAAACCAAGAGATAAAAACCAAGTTTTGAGAAAAAAACATAAGAAAGGAGGAACAAAGACTAGGGATACTCACTTTATCAAAAACAAAGTTAGAGATTAACACCTACCCACTTTTTCGATCGCGGATTCCCGGGCAGGCAGGCTCTAGATTGCACTTCCATTGTTCTGTGACCTACAAACAACACCCAGACTTCCGTGATATACAAATTGACTGCCAGACTCCCACATCATCCCCTCTTTTTTGTTACACATTTTGCACTCAAAATTTTTGAGACATACAATTTGACTGTCGGAGCCTCACGTCTCATGGGGAACCCTTGTCACCCTATTTTGAAGCCCGTCCGTCCGATTTCCATGATTATCCATTTCTTGGAATCTCTTTCGTGGATTGTTGGGTTTGCGGGTTCACAGAATATCCAATTCCTAATCGTTGTTTCCTATGTTCGCCACCTTCGCACTTCTTTCCAAGTATGCAATAACTGAGGTTTAATGCTAACAACTCACCGTGTAGAAATCGTAAAGATTTTCATTTATGAGTAAAAGCCTCGAGGAGACAGTCACACTGACTATCCCTACACAACTTCTCCAGAAACATGTAGAAAAGATCTTGCCAGGTAATGGGATATCTATTACAAATTTCAATATATTAGAGAAAAGGAGTCCAACCGACCGTTTCCCTATTTCATACTTAGCCACTTTTTCGATTGCGGGTTCTCGGATAGGCGGGCTCAAGATTGCACTTCCATTGTTCTGTGACCTGCAAACAACACCCGAAATTTCGCAATATACAAATTGACCGCTGGACTGCCCCATCATGCCCTCCTCCGTTTTACTTGTTTTGCACTCAAAATTTCCGAGACATACAATTTTACTGATCCAGGTGGATATCAGTGGCCACTCACCTTTTCCAACTGGCTCAAAATAGTTTTCTGACAATTTTGAAAATTTACTATTTTTAGCAGGTTTTAACTTTCAGGGCCATTTTGAGGGCCTAAATGAAGGTTTTTTGGGATCGATCTCCTCAATGACAGACTAAGTCTTTCATTGAGCCCCCTAAATGAATCTCCTCGACGATACCTTTCCAACGAGCTATCGTGTGCCTCAAACAAAGATCGTATGCCAAAGTTACGCGCCCGAGAAGTTGATATACCAAACTACCCAAAACGGGGTCCACAAAACTGTTGTCTTTTCATCTTCCGAGGTTAGGGTTTTGGGTTTTCCTTATGTTAAAAAAATTCCCTTAGAGCCTCATTGGAATGATCATCTTCTTGCGAATGCGAGTAGCCATCACATCTCTTCTCAGAGATAAGCTGCTACCATTCTAGGGAGTCTTTCACTCTGTATTTTTACAGTCTCTGTACATTTATTTCATTAATAGAAATCATGTATTACTGTATATCTGTGTTTATGGTTTCATATATGATACATTTATGTTATATTATTGAATATCTGCGATATATATATATATATGCATTTCTTTATTATATCTCCGCTCTCATTTCGTGCCGAAAATACTCTGGATTAGTGGTATCAGAGCAGGCTACTCTTGATCGTTTTTCAGTGCATGTCCCGGACGAGGTCCGAGTATAGCAATTTGGGTCTAGAGCTTGTCTCTCTTGAGGAAAACCACTCTCACACGCCTAATAAACCCTCAATGGCGGAAGAAAAGAAAAACAACAGAGCAGACGATTCTAGTAATCTGTTGCTTGAGCAAGCTCTCATGCGACAAAAGGACGAAATGATGGAGAATTTTTCCCACATCCTTCAAAGCCTGCGATAACATCAGGTGCATCTTCATCAAGCGACCACTTTGGAGGCACCTCGCCTTTTAAGGTACAGGTCAATTTTGATATTCCTATATTTGAAGGTTAGATAGATGTGGATGCCCTAGATACATGGTTAAATATGTTAGAAGGTTATTTCTCTGTTCACAATTTTTCCGACGGAGAAAATATCACCTTCACACTCCTCAAGGCTCTCCCCCATGTCAAAAATTGGTGGGAAACTTACTGGGAGAAAATTTCCACATAGGAGTCTGGAATATATGGGGCCGAGCTCACTCGGGATTTTTTTGTGGATGTGGTAAATGAACAATATTACCCTGTTGGAAACTATGAGGACCAATATATGAGATGGACCACACTACGACAAGAGAGGGGCCAAGCAGTTCCAGAGTTCACCAATACCTTCCATACCTTGCACATCAAGCTAGGTATCAAATAATTCGAACGACATTTGGTTTTGAAATACCGTGGGGTTCTACACATATACATCCAAATTGAAATGTATTTTCTGGACATCTCATCACTTAGTGCTTCTTATCGATATGCTGTTAAAATCGAGAAAAAATTTAAGCACCAGAACAAATGGGAGTTCAGGTCTGCAAATCCGCAACAACCAAAGCATGATAAAGACGACCCTAACAAACAGTCTCCTGAAAAACAGTCCAAGACATAGGAAAAGAAGGGTCACGGGAAGACAAAGAAGGATACCGGAAAATGGTGCGATTTCCACAAAATCCCCTGGCACAACATTGAGGAATGTTGCTCCAAACAGTCATTGGTGGCCGAGATCAAGGAAAAGGAGATGAACTCTGATTCAGAATCTGATTCTGAAAATACTAGTAAAAGATAGATCATCGACGTAGACCCCACTGCTATTGTCGCAACCGTAACAATTCAACCAGAAGAACCAACAGATCCTGAAGAGGTGGAGCACATTTTTCATTCAAAGATGTGGGTGAAGGGGACCCCGCTGCATTTTATTGTTGATAGCGGAATCCATAAGAACCTCATCTCATCAGAGGTCATCAAACAGTTGGGATTGTCGACAACACCACACCCACAACCATATAACATCGGGTGGATTTTCCAAGGACGAGATCTCCGTGTTAGCCAAAAATGTCGATTGTCATACAACATCCAACCCTTCAAGTATGAGGTATTATGTGATGTTGCCCCACTGGATGTCTGTGATGTTCTCTTGGGCCAACCATATATGTGGAAGCATCATGCTATTTATGAGTCTTGACCCCGCAGTTTCATTGTTTCTCTGGGGGGTCATCTCTACAGAATACCAAAGGTAGTTCCAACTACTGTTCTACCTAAACAATGCCGCAAGGTAGTATCTCATACTACAAAATTTAGCTTCTTCACAATCTGTTCAAAAGGTGAACAGAAGGATACTGCAACCACTACAGCCTCGACCCAAGCACCTTGTATCCAAGAGAAGCAGGTCGACAAGATTGCATCAAAGTGTAAAGATTCCTTCTACACACAGGAATCTCATGTAACCAGACTGGTTAAAAAGGTCCAACCCTTTCAGCCAGAGGTTCGTGACAACCTTCAACAAGCTAAGCAATGCAACTTCTCCAACAAGGCAAGCAGATCATCAAGATGCAAATTCAACAAATGATTTTCCCTCTCCCCCAAGCACTCAATGCAATTGAGACCATTGCTTCCCAAGGAGGGAGGATTGATGTAGGTGGATATCGGTGGCCACCCACCTTTTCCAACTGGCTCAAAACAATTTCCTGACAATTTTGGCAATTTACTATTTTTAGCAGTTTTTAACTTCTGGGGCCATTTTGAGGGCCTAATTGAAGGCTTTTTGGGATCGATCTCCCCAATGACAGCCAAAGGCTTTCATTGATCCCCCTAAATTAATCTCCTTGACAATACCTTTCCAATGAGCTATCGTGCGCCCCAAACAGAGATCATATGCCAAAGTTACGCCCCCAGGAAGTTGATACACCAAACTACCCAAAACGGGGTCCACAAAACTGTTGGCTTTTCATCTTCCGGGGTTATGGTTTTGGATTTTCCTTATGTTAAAAAGGCCCTTAAAGCCTCATTGGAATGACCATATTCTTGCGAATGCGAGTAGCTGTCACATCTCTTCTCAGAGATAAGTTGCCACCATTCTAGCGAGTCTTTCACTCTGTATTTTTACAGTCTCTGTACATTTCTTTCATTAATAGAAATCATGTATTACTGTATATCCATGTTTAGGGTTGCATTTTTGATACATTTCTATTATATTATTGAATATCTGCGATATCTCTGTGCATTTCTTTATTATATCTCTGCTCTCATTTCGTGCTGAAAATAATCTGGATCATTGACCCTCGAGCCCTCACCTCTCTTGAGTATCCCTTGTAACCCTATTTTGAACCTCGTCCAACCGCTTTTCATACTTGGCCATTCCTTACTTGCTCTTCCCGGCCCTGCCACCTTCACACTTGTTTATAATAAAAAATTGTTTACAAACACACACACACACACACACACACACACACACACATATATAAAGTCTTATTTCTAAATATGCAATTAGTAAGATTTAATGCTAACAACTCATCATGTAGGAACCGTAAATATTGTCATTAATGAGCAGAAGGATCAAGGAGATCTCCCATTAATATGCATTAAACCAATATTTGCAGAGGGTTATATTATCCCTTCCAAGTGTTCATTTCAAACATCATGGAATGTCTTTCGCGCGTCGTCGGGTTGGCGGGTTCACGGAACCTCCAATCATTAAATGCTCTTCACTGTATCTGCCACCTTCGCACTTCTAAGTATGCAATTACTAAGCTTTAATGGTAACAGGTCATCATGCAACACCTGTAGAGATTGTGATTAATGAGTGAAAGGCTCGAGGAGATCTCCCATTCACACACATTGGACCAACATTTGAGGAGGGTTATATTATCCCCTCCAACTGTTCATTTCAAGCATCGTCTGGAGAAAACAGACGTTCTCGTAAACTTATGGCACCAACTCGACAACAATTCTATGGAGATACAATGAACATATTCGGGCGTGAGGACCAAAACTTCAAGTGGTCCAGGGCATACTCTTACTACTCATCCCCTTCCACTCAGAATGAAGTAATTTAGACCTCTGGAATTTCTCGTGCAGGCTGTGTCCCTGAAGATTTTTACTGTAAGGAGGTGGTCTCTTGGTGCACCGAGAAATATATTTCAGGCCAAAGAATTATTCCATTGCAGGACCACTCTCATGTTTCTTTGTCACCTCAGGTCTTCCGCAAGATGTTAAGATTGTCGCAACCAACATTGACCTTCAGAGAAGAAGACTCCAAACAGTGCCTAAAAAAGCATGATAACGGGTTGGACCTCTTTCCCGAGTTCCTAGAAGACCCGATGACAGTTCCTGAAGATATCACAAGCTTGCAAGTTAGTTCATTTAGAAATCCATTCTGGGAAATTGCCTGGTTGATTACAAGAATAACAAGACAAGAATCCACCACAAGTATTTCCCGCATGGTTCTTTATATTTTGTATTTCACAGTCAAGGAACAAGCCATTTTTTATTGGGGGAAGATAATTTCCATTGCAATCTGTTCCCAAATGTCACGATTCAAAAAGGAGAAGACATTTTATATGTTATCCTACTTGGTTTTCGCGATAACGCATTGTTGTCCGTTTCCAAAACTGTTTGTGTCCAAGAAGGTAAACTGTGAATTCGACCCAATAACCTTCTGGTACCAGGCCTTGTGGAGGCACAAGGCCTCCCATTGTTTTTATGAGGTTTTTAATGACTTTGTCTCTGTTTTCAAAGATTTATTGTTAGGAAAGGATGCTCCCCGCATGTCTGACCAGGAAACCGAGTTTTTGGACAAGAAGGGGGCACTTGAAAAAAATGGAGAATTACAGTGTGATAATGATTTTTGGCTCCATGGAAAATCTTGCTTTCCTTCCATGTCACATTACAGACATAATGTTTGTTACATAAATAACAAGGAAATACAACTATTGGTTGCATTTATTCCATGAGAAGAGAAAAAAACAGTTAATTCCTCTGCCTTGGAAAGTCGGGGACTTCGTGTTGAGGAACGTCAACAAAATTGACGAATTTGTAGGCCATTTCAACAACTTGAACCTAAGATATGTTGAAAGGCTAAGAGGGTTCGACCCTAATGGGATATTTTTAGAACATTTACTAGCAATTGTCTTCAACAATTCTTTTATCCAGACACGCATGAACAAAGACAGAGATAATGATGACAACACTCATGCTTTTGACGCCGATGACCTGGAGACATTACAAAGCACCATTGAATTGTACAAACAACATGTAAAATGCCCCGGTGAGAAGAGTGTTCAATCCCTGGCTACCACTCCCAAGAGAACGACAGCCCGGAGCATCGCTCCAATGACCCACCCCAGTAAGAAAGCGACCCAGAGTTCTTCAAACGGAGGAGGATATAGGAACCCTGCTCGCGCTAAAATTGACAGTTCTCACAAGCTTCCCATGAAGAAGAAAAGAAAAAACTTTGTAGGGCAAGCAGAAGAGCCCGAAATTGAAAGTGAAGACATGGAACTTGAGACTGATCTGGATAGCATATTCCGCAACATTGATCAGCCCAGGGACGCGATCCAACATAGTCCCCATTGGAAATAGTTGAGACCAGAATTTTTGACGAAGATGAATCCTTCATATTCCAGAGCGTTGTTTTTTACAGCGAGTCTAAAAATTTAATTATTGAAAAGAGAGATGTAAGAAATAAGAAAGGGAAATCTCGTTCAAAGTTTAACCTTAGGAACATGCGCCCGTCCCAAATCTCCCGACTTCACCAAGCAACCGAAGATGCTCTTGATGATTCCATTGGAAGCATTGAGGCCTAGAATGCCAGACTGAAGGACCGAGTCAAGGAAACATCACAAAGTATGGTTTTCATTGGAACGAGGGCACATGCTTTGCACGAACATTTGCAAAAAGATTTAAAAAATGAAGAACATTTCTATATAGACACTGTCATCCCTTTTGGCATCCATGTCAGCAACATGATAGATACGAGAATAAGACAAGAAGATCTCCCGTCCCCAAACCAAATCACTCAATTAAATGCATGTTGGAAAGAGAAAGTGAAGAACCTGCATCTCATTGTCCAATCATGTGAACAATCCATATCAAAGAAAGAAGAATTATTCATAAATCTGACCGAAATAGACTTAGCCGGAAGTACCAACGAGGTCCAAGACCCCAACTTAATCATCAACTCCTTTCCCTTAACCAAACAAGCCTTCAATTAACAAGTTGATATTTTTAAGGGGTTGTCTTTAGAAAAGTTTTAGAACATCCTTGAATATAGTGAAGATGACGTGGACAATTGGCTAGTCGACTATTCGGTACAAAATGAATAAATTGATCAGGCTCTGTGTAATGTTTCTACCGATCTAAAGGAATTAGAAAAGGAGTTTTTCAACATAAAAATCTGGGATGAGATCAGTGTGGCCCCCATGAGAGGCTACATTGAAGAATGGCTGCAAAGGAAAATCGACAAGCTCACTGACGAAGGGAAACAGGCAGTTTGCACGATTCCAGTAGCCGTCGACAACAACAATAAAAAGGCATCAACAAGCAAATAGAAAAGGGGGAGATATATACCATCAATGTAAGTCTATACTGATCACATCCTACTTTGTTTATTAATCCAGTTATTCCACCTCTTTAAATAGAAATGTCTAACCAAAGACTGATACCTTCCAGTTTCTTCTTTTCAGGGCTTGCTCTCTACCCTCGCCCACTTCTTTATTTTATGGTCTGCGGGAGCCCCAATCCCAGTCTATATGACAAATGCATTTAAATTTCCAGGAATATGTAACAAACAATATTATTTTTTTGATATATTTCAAAGAAAACTATTTTTATCTTCTTTTATATTTATGTGCTCATAAATTTTTATCTTCAACTATGTTGAATGTCAAGAGTTTGTGTTTGTTTAATTTGAATGTTTAATGCGTGTGATTCCTGGTCCTATTTTCCAGGAACCTTTATTTAAAAAAAAAACATTTTCTATCGTTTTGTATTGCTTCAAGTCATTACGACGGATATTCTCTAAGTCCCACATTTGAACTATACACGCCACAGGTAAAACTTATAGA
>SNQJ01S0025706.1:0-32476 GCA_010110895.2 Picea sitchensis
AAAGCTATCCTTCCTCTATTTGTCTCATACAAGTACTTATCCTTCCTTAAGGATTCCTCTAAACTCTTGGTCTCAACAAACTAAACTTTATCCTTGTAGAAAGATGGTAGTCCACTCGGGAACCTCTAAATTTTTACCTTCTCATCCATGATCAAGCACACATACTTGAGAAGTTCTAAGAAATTTCTCTCATATTCATCAATAGTCATGTTCCCAAGTTTGAGTTCAGATAACTCTTGCATCTTCTTGTCATAATATTGTTATGACAAGTACTGCTGATGAAACTATTTCTTGAACTACCTCCAAGAAATTCTCTTCTCATCAAGGTGATTAGCTTTCTTCATCCGATACCACCACATAGATTCCTTTCCTTGAAGGGGGTAGGCTACAACTCTAGCTTTTGCATTTGATGAGTAATCATGTAACTGGAAATATTTTCTCATTCCCAATAACCATGATTCTACTTCTTCTCCTTTATTGTTCTCTCCATCAAAAGATGGTGGTTTGATTTTCCTTAGATTCCCTTGTAAGTTATCTGATCCATGTCTCCATCTCTTACTCCTGACAAGACACATACTTGGGCTACTTGCTAACCTTGAAAGTGCATATGATCTTCTATTTGAGTTCTCTAGGGGATGATGATGTCAATGCCCGCTAATACTCCTTGACCATCTATATCCTTCATGATCATCTCTCCTACCATGAGATATAGAAGTTTCTACTTTCTTGGCACTAGATGATTGATTTGTTCTCGAATCATTGTTGACTTGATTTTGCAGCATATTCAAGATTTGTAGTATCTCCTCCTAATCTTTCACGATATTTTCATTATCGACCCTGTATCTCTACACTTCTCTTTGCAAGATTCTCATAGTTACAAGCTCCTTCCTTCCTATTTTTCCATTAGACTCAATCTCAACATTACCCATGCTGACATGTAGAACTTTGATCTCTTCTTCATGGCTATAAGACCCTTGTGCATCATCCATATCCCTAGTTCTCATATAGGAACCGAAGTTTTCTTTCGGTATCTCTAATTCTGCAAGAATGTGAATGCAATAATTGTTGTTAGAATTAAGCATATTGCAAAATATTTATTAATTCAATTACAAGTTATTCTTCACATCAATTTATGAATAACACAATGCACTAAGTCAAAATATGAATCCTTAAAAAAATTCTTCTCTGAACCATATCTCCAATGGTTGTACTCAGGCATCATTCTGAGTTATGAGTGAAAAGTTACAACATCCATATGCTACAATTTCCACTCTTTTACTACTACATAATTAATTTATTACTTTATGAGAAACATTTAGCACAAAATTAAAAATTATGGGTGGATAGATGTCTTCTTCTCCTCAATACCTTTCCAAAAACTATTTGTTTTCTCCAATTAGAGCTTCGAGCTGAAAGTTATGGTTCAAAGAAGTTTTGACTAGTTTTCTCAATTTATCGTTGTATGTTACAAGTTTCTTCTTTCTCTTCCTGCACATTTTCACACACCCATATCCAAAATATAGTTCCATGGTTGTATTCTATGGTTCATAATATTTCCATAGACTACTCGTGTGCCTCAAATGGAATTTTGAGCAAGGATTTATGCCCTCTGAAAGTAAATTGGTGCCAAAATTTTATATGAACTATTTCAGTTGTAACTTTCTCATACTAGCTCTATTTTGCACCTGAAATAACTCGTTGGATATCTCTCTCCAAGTTATTTGACTTTAGTACACTATTTACTTGTAGGTTTTGATCGCCTAAAAACGTCGTTTAGGGCCTTAAAATCAGCCTGCAAGTTGGTGACCTTCAAAATCATGACAAATTCACACAAAATTGATTGTTTTACTACTATAATAGCCCTTAAATATGATCCATTGATATCAAAATTAGGTGATATCTCAGTCGTTGATTTGCCAATACTTCCCAAACTGCCGACCCGACTTTTGGTTTTCGACCCTCTTCCTTTGGCAACCAATTACAAGACATTTCTGAACCGACCGAATTGACTGTCGATCACCAATCATCGGCGATTTCCATTGGCAGATGAAACACTCTCTCACTTCATTCAACTATACCATTGACCATTGGTCATCGACCATTCCTGTTGAGTATCAAAAACACTTCTCCAATTTGTCCGTCCTAACCATCGACCATCAACCATTTTTTAGATGACATGGAAATTGTTGATGTGGCATGACATGTGGATGCTGACATGGCATGACACGTAGACTCTAACATGGAACCTTGGATGATGTGGAATGACACATGGATTTTTACATGACATGGCATGTCATCATCCTATTTTATTCATCGACCATCGACCGTTTCTCTTGGATGAAACAAAGACATGGTCAAATCAGCTGACACCCGACCATCAACCATCGACCATAAAATTTTTCCCTTGGATGACCTGAAAACCTCTCTGAATTGGTCGATGCCTAACCATCGGGCCATTTATCATTGATGATTTTTGTTTGCGACCGAAACACATCACTAAATTGGCCGACCCGATCATCGACCGTAGGTGAATCCTCTTGGCCAACTGCCACACTTATAAATTTTTCGGCCAAAACTCAGATGAATCTAGATCATCGATATTTATCCAAGATTATCTTGACCATCGATTGGCTCCAAATCCTAAATGACCAAAATTATTCTAGAACATAGATGTACTTCAACTTCCCAACAATCGAAAATGAATCCAGACCATTGATTTGATCCATTTTGGAAACAACTGAAAATGAATCTTAGTCGTTGATTTGATCCTTTTTCCAAATGTCTGAAAACAGATCTCAGTCATTGATATATGAAACCTTAGCAACCTATGAAATCATTATAAATTTTTAAATTTATCAAAATGAATCTAGGTCGTTGATCTCAATATCAAACATGATCTCGGTCATCAATTCACTGAACTCAACCAACTCCTTCCATGACCATTAGAAAGAAAATTTCAACATTACATGTCGAATATATCTCTACAACTTGTTATATTAACACCATTAAACACCTCAGGCATTTCTAAGGAAACTAAATCTCAAAATTTTCCATGAATTTTGGGGATTTGTTTCTAGTTCTCCACCATTTTCCCCCAAATTCGCTAAGACCAAAGTATGTAATAGTGAATTTTCCAAAATTCACACTAGTTCTTGGCCCATATAGGTCTAGTGTTGAACTTAAGCTCTGATACCAGTTTGTAACGTACCCAACCCCCAACTAGGTCATGTCACTTGCTAAAATGACCCAATTAAAATTATTGATATCAAATCTATATGTGGAAATAACACACAATATGACATTAAAGCTCATGTAACTGTATATGCTACTTAAAAACATAATTACAACTACTATATTGTGCACAACAAAAACCAAATGACATACACAAAATTTCAACCACACGAATAGATATTTGAATGCATCATTATGCTCACAACAAGTAGCATTTAACCAAGATAGCTCAGAGTAAATTGCACAACAACTATATCTGCATTTAACATAATTGAACACAACAAATAAGAACACTTATATTGTGAAATTATGATACCCAATGTATAGGATAGATGTTCCTCCATATCGTAGACTCGTTGTTTCAGTTATCAATAGCAAGCCTCCCCCTATATGGGGCTATGAATCCACAAGAGACGATGGTCCCTAAGGCTAGCTAACGTCCACCTCTCAACAGTCAATTCCCACAACTAATTCCAGTCCACCAAATCTCTTCCTCTCAACATACACAACCCAAGGGATGGTATCCCCCTTCATTTATCATAGTCCCTTAGGCCTTTCAACTCCCCTCTAGGGCTTCCAACACAATTTGGACAGGAAAACGTCTTGCTAGGACCTCAAGAATTCTATAACTGTAACACAAATTCTCCCAGCAACAAAACACATGATTTCATTTATGAATTTTGAGCATCACATCACTCACAGGCCTACATCCTCCTTATTCATGAAATAAAAACTCTAAACAGCTTCCAAACATGTCCACAATAGTTTCCTTCAATCTTCAATACTCAAAATTCCTTTGATGGACCAAAAAATCCATGTAAAAATTGCTCTCTATGAAAAAACGGGGATCTATAATTCTAGTCTCCTATCCATACCAACTTCCCCTATTTCTCTTGATTTCTTGACTTGCACTCCTCTCCAAGCTGATTTTAATCAGCCCCCGTGATCCCATTAACTATGGGATGCTACTATCACACCCACCCTCTTACATGAATTCAATGATTGGGCTCTAGAACATTCAACAACTAATGGGAGGTTCATAGTAAGGATAATTTAGAAAGAAATGGTTTGGATTTAATGAACATGGGTAAAATATCCCCCCTTGGACCCCTTCCCTCTCTTGTGGAAACTTATCCCCCAAATCACTGTCTGTGTCCATCTGCAGCTAGTGATAAATTTTATTCATTATATTAAATTTACATCATTTACATATTACATCGCTTTGGCTCTCAACCATACATACAATTTACAATATACATTACTAGTTTTGGGTTTGGAAATGGGCGTGTAACACCTATGGCCCATTAGATTGCTACAAAAAATTGACCCCCTATGTTATGCTCTGTAATTTCCCACTCCCAATTGTTATTCTATTCTAGGGAACAAAATACAATAACATAGAATGGAACATATTCTCCTCCTAGTGGTCTGATATTTAATATAGCCTGATAGCCATCTAGGGGTAGGTTTTTTACTTCCTAAACCCTCAATTTGGGTATGGTTTTTAACCTTTTAGAATATTCTTGAAATTCCTCACGCGTCTAGCCCCATCTGTATGAGTAATGGGGGCTAATGTGGCATCCTCTTGTACCATGGTGGTCAACTTGCAGGAGGCATAACATTTGCATACAAACTATGATTGACGCAGGATCTGTACCATTGGAAATGAGTTAGAGTGTAGAACACCATAAAGGGGGTGTGCACAATTTCTAGAAAAAAAAAAACCAAAATATTTTGTTTAATTCCTCAACATGACTCCAGAAGGTTCCAGACCCAAATTTTCCAAACTGGGACCTGCCACTAAAATGACCTTGCAAGCTAATTCCTCCATTTTTTTCTACTCTGAATGTAATGATATAGATGAAAACTAATATAATGATCCAATACAGATCATACCTCCCCATTTTAGAAGGATTTTGGTCCCCAAAATATTTACTGAACGAGGTGAGGAAACTTTTCCTCTACTTTCTCCATAGAGTATCACTTTCCCTTTCCTGGAAGTTGTCCTTCCAACCAAATTTGTGAAAGGTCATGTTTCCCCTATATTTTAGTTATAGACCACTTCTACAAAACTTTTTCCTCTACTAAATCTACCTAAGAATTTGGTGCTAAGTCCTCTATGGAAGGTAGGACCTACTCCTCCTCCTGATCCAACATGGGAGGCTCATAGAGTTTGATATTCTCCACATTCACTACTGAGTAAATGAACATGTATGTGGGTAAACTGAGTCTATAGGTATTATATCCCACCTTTTTCAATACCTCGAAAGGACCATACCGCAAAGACTTGATATTCTTACCAAGGCCTTGTAGCCTTTCCTTATTTATTTGTAACCATACTCTGTCTCCCACTCTAAATGTTCTCTCTGTTCTGTGCTGGTCATGTATAGCCTTGTACATTTCCTATGACTTCTTCAGTGTCTCTTGTACTTGCAAATGGATCTGTCTAATCTTATCAACATTTTTTTCTACTTTTAATGCGTCTCTTGTGAAGTCCTCCATCACTCCTCCTTTATGTCCATATTCAACATCTAAGGGCGAAGGTGGAAAATATCCAAATCAAGTTTCAAAAGGTGACTTACCAGTAGAAGTGTGGACTGCTATGTTATAAGAGTGTTGTATATAGATCAAATTTTCATCCCAATTATTCGGATTCTTATGATTGTAACCTCTCAAATATACAACAAATTCCTCTTTACTAATTCTTTTTTCCCATCTTTCTGTGAATGGAATGTTGTAGACCTCTTAAAATTAGTGTCCATCATCTCCCACAAATGTAGTCCAAAGTGCACTGAGAAATATGGTATCCCTATATAATATGATGCTCCTTGGTATAACGAAGTGCACCTAGACTTGTTCAAAGAACTTGTTTGTTTCTTATTATCCATTGATGGTCTTTTTACAAGGCCTGAGAATGCACATTTTGTTGAACTTGTCAACTACCATAAAAACATAGTCATTTCCCTTCCTGGTTGTTGGTAAACCTCCCACAACATCCATGGAAATACTTTCCCAAGGTCAAGTGGATATAGGTAAGGGATAGTATAGACCTTGCTTCTACTTACTAGGCTTGTTGGTACAACAAATTATACATTCTATAATATACCATGCTATTCTTCTTGAATTATGGGCTGGTACACATACCTATATAAGTTGGAAACTGTCTTCCCAACACCAAAATGCCCCACAACCTTGGAGGTGTGAGCCTCTCTAGTAAGCTGCAATCATTCACCTTTAGGAACACAAAGCTTGTTGATATTGCAGAGTAAACCATTAAGGGAATTATAGTCAGTATTTCTATCATCTTCTTCTATATGAATTTGATCCTCTAGTTTTTGAAACACCTCCTTGAAGTCACCTTCATCTATGTATGTATCTTTACATGCATCATGGGTAAAAGGATCCATGTGCATCAGAGTTACCAAAGTTGTAATATTGGACATGGGTGGTCGTGAAAACATGTATAGAAACTTATTTGTGCCACCCTTCTTATACTTTATGACAAAATGAAATTGTTGTAAAACTCCCATCCACTTGTAAGGCCTAGTTTGTTGTAGCTTAATCGGGGATTGAAAATATTGTAGTGGTTGGTGATTTGTGTCGAGATGGTCTCCTTTCCCATCATATAGTGCTTCCAATTTTTGACAGCTTGTACTAAGGAATATATGTCCTTGTCATAGGTAGGGTAGTTGAGAATCGCCCTATGAAATACTTCAAAATGATAGCGTATAGGCATTCCTCCTTGCATTAGTATTTCTCCCATGGCATACTCACTTGCATCCATCTCCACTTTGAAGGGCTTCTGGAAGTTTTGTAGTGCAAGCACACATGCTTGACTGGTCTTTATTTTCATCTCATCAAATGAATTCCACTGATTCTTCTCCCATTGGAAACTCTTACCACTGGCTGTTATGGAATGGAGTGGTGCAACTACCACTGAAAAATGAAACTATGAACTTTCTCAAGTATTTTGCTGCCCAAAAAAAACTCCTAAATTCAGTAAACTTTGTAGGAACTAGCCATTTCATGATGGCCTCCATCTTTGTGGGATGTATCTTGAGCTCCCATCCACCGATCACATACCCCAAATACCCCAAATACTTCTAAGAAAACTCACATTTCCTGAGATTGTCCATCAACTGGTTCTTCTTCAGAGTCTCTAACACTTGCATAAGATGTGAGATGTGCTCCTCCTAGGTATTGCTATAAACCAATATATCATCCAAATAAAAAATAAGAAATTAATCTACATAAGGGCATAAAACATCATTCATTAGTATCATAAATGTAGCTATTATGTTGAATAAACCGAATGGCATAACCAACCACTCATAAAAAAATTCCTAATTGTGAAGGTAGTCTTCCAAGTATCTTCTTCTTTGAATCGTACCTAGCGATATCTTGATTTCAAATATAACTTAGTGAATTACTTTGCATTCTATAGTTGGTCCAATAGATCATCGATCCTTGACAGAGGGTATCGATTCTTTACTGTAATCTTGTTCAATTCTCTGTAATCGGTACACATTCTCCAAGTCCCATCCTTCTTGGGTACAATTATGATGGGTGACCCACAAGGTGAGTTACTTGGTCGAACCACACCCTGCTCCAACAACTCCTACAACTACTTATTCACTTCAATAATAGACTATATATGCAACCCAATATTTGACAACGGGGACTCTAAGAATGACTATATTCCATGCTTCACATCCATCTTGGGTGGTATCCCTTTAGGCTCCTTGAACACTCTTATGTATTCATGTAGAAAATCCTCCATTATGTTTCTTTTCTTTAGTACACCCCTCTTGGGATGACTTCACTCTCATTGACTCATCATCAAATTGATTTTCTCTTAAGAAAAGAAAATCATATTTCTTACTAGAACTAATCAACTTCTTGGCTTGGTTGAAAGTTAGCATTGAGATCTTTGACTTACCTTTATGGGAATTAATGATGAAGTACTTTCCATCCTTGATCATTCGATATTTGTTGTCTCTCTGCATGAATATTTCATCTCTCATATACATTCAAGGGTTTCCAAACATTTCTCCACATACATCACGACGTACTATGTATAATTCCACTTCATCAATAATATCAAAACTTATATAAAATTTAATATTACAATGTTTCATTACCTTTATGTTTTCATCTTTGTTTACCCAACCCAATGGATAGGGGATAGGATGACCTTGAACCTCTAATCCAATATTTTTTACCAAATCTGTTACTATGAGATTATCTTGAGAACTAGAATTGAATAGAGCATCAATCTTGGTCTTCTTGACATGAATCTTAATGTGGAAGATATTGGTCATCTCCTTCTCTTCCTAGTGATGGAGGATACTCAGATTCACTTCCTTATACACAATTGTACAAATAATATTTTCATCCACATCCAAGCTACTTTCAACCTAATTTCTTGAATATGTGGCTAAAAGATTATTTTTCTTTCTGTCCTTCTTGTGGTTCTTCGGGTTCAGTACTAGATGTAATTTCCAACATTTTTCCTTGGTGTGGCCATCAATGTTGTAATAATTGCAATGGTCTCTAGGATCTTTTCACTGATGTGTAGCGATTCTTGTATTCTTATATTTCCCCCCTTTCCACTTCTTCTTCCCCTCCTTGGAATCTCCCTGGTTCTCTTTCTCCTTAAAAACTCTTGGTTTCCCCTTCTTTTGGCCTATGTTTTCTAGGTAGTTTGCATGTACAGACGCCTCATCCACTATCCTTGGATTGAATAACATCACCTACTTTCATGGATGATTGTGGAAACCCTCCAGATACTTGAGGATTACATCTAGGTTCTTGGGAAAGATACCCAACATGATGGACATATTTCCAAAATAAGTGGTGTACTCCTATAAAATTTTCCCCTACCTCTGCCTGAAGTAGTGCCACCAAATCCATTATTCCTCTACATACCCGATAGGGTAGAATTGGGACTTGAT
Organism: Picea sitchensis; assembly: GCA_010110895.2. NCBI lineage: Eukaryota > Viridiplantae > Streptophyta > Pinopsida > Pinales > Pinaceae > Picea > Picea sitchensis. Next base: position 9,186 of record SNQJ01S0025706.1, read on the forward strand.
GAGGGTATTTAAGTCCTTCCACCTAGTTACCGATGGATTCAGTTTTAATGCATCAATGGCACCTTGGTATGGATTTATTTCCACTTTCTCTTTCATATTGAATATGGACTATGAAGGTTTCATGGCACTCAAACTCGACTTCTATTTCTTGGATTATTTCCGTGAATACTTTCTCAATTCTTCCTAATATCTCAATTTCCCCTCCGATCTGATCTCTAAGTTAGAGCATCTATCATATACAAACAGTCTAAGATTTATTTCTAGACCTGCCAAGAGGATGTTCATGTTGCGTTTGATGTTGAAAACTTGCGATTCCAAACTCTGAAATGTCTCTTCTACTGGATCTCAAGGGTTATTATGAACATACTCATCTACCATGGTTAGGATTTTTTGTGACTTCTATTTAAGTCGATTCTTGGATCCTGAAACTTCCCACAAATACCTAAAATAAAACCTACTTTGATACCAATACGATCTATAAACTGCTATGGATATTCCACTGGAACAATTCGTCACAAAATATATGATAAATAAAACTGAAAGGTACACTATGAAGGCTGAATTCCTTTAGATTCCAAAATATTTAATTACTGATTTTCTGCTTATGCATGAAATAGATAAAATGTGGAAAATAAATAATAGTAAAATACAATCACATTCCATCCACAATATAACAAAAATATTTTCGATAGGAAAACCTTATAGGACAAAACCCAACTAGAAGGTGAGGCTTCTCTGTTCTCTTTTCTCTAGTATGGAAATAATGCAAGTACAAAGGAGAACGAACTCTCTATGGAGTTACCTGAGACCTGTGTCTTATTAGGATGCTACAGAAAAATAGCCCCCTCTGCTATTCTCTCTAATTTCCCACTCCAAGTTGTTCTGCTCTGCTATGGAACATAATACAATAACATAGAATGAAACCCCTTCTCCTCCTAGTGTCCCAATATTTAACATAGCCTAATAGCCATCTAGGGGTATTTTTTACTTCCTCAACCCTTAATTGTAGTAGGGTCTTGAGCCTTCTAGAATATTATAAAAATTCCCCACGTGGCTAGCCCCATATAAATGTGTAATGGGGGTTGGCGTGGCATCCTATAATACCATGGTGGTCAACATAATAGGTCAACTTGGGGGATCCATAAATTTTTCATACGAACTCTGATTGATGCACGATCCACATCGTTGGAAAGGTCTCAAGGCATAGAAAATCGTCAAGGGGGTGAGCATAGGTTCTAGACACCAAAACCACCCAAAATTTCATTTAAGTCCTTAAAATGGCTTTGGAAGGTTTCATAACCCAATTTTCCAAATTGGGATCTGCTGTTAGAATGACCTTGCAAGTTGATTCCTCCAATTTTTTCCACTTTGAAAGAATCAAGATAGATGAAAAATAATATAATGATTCAATACAGATCATAGCTCCCCATTTAGGGAGGATTTTGGTCCCCAAAATATTTACTGAATGAGGTGAGAAAATGTTTACTCTACCTTCTCCCTTGACTACCACTTTTCTTTTCTTGGACTTTTTCCTTTCAACCTAATCTTCCAAAGGTTATGTTGCCCCTATCTAGTAGTTATAAACTGTTTCTGCAAAATTGTGTCCTCTGCTAAATCTTCCTGAGAATCTGGTGCTAAGTCCTCTATGGAAGGTAGGACCTAGTCCTCCTCATAATTCAAAATGTAAGGCTCATAGAGTTTGATATTCTCCACATTCACTATTGAGTAAATGTGCATGTATGGGGGTAGAATGAATATGTGGGAATTATCTCCCACCTTTTCCTATACCTCAAAATAACCATACCACGAAGCCTTGATATTATTAACAGGACCCTATAACCTTTCCTTATTCATATGTAACCATATTATATCTTCCACCATAAATGTTCTCTTTGTTCTGTGTTGCTCATGTCTAGCCTTGTATGTTTTTTGTGACTTTTTCAGTGTCTCTTGTCCTTGCAAATGGATCTTCCTAGTCTTCTCAACAATTTTTTCTTCTTTTAATGCATCTCATGTGAGGTCCTCCCTCACTCCTCCTTATGTTCTATATACAACATCTAAGGGTGAAGGTGAAAATTATCCAAAACAAGTTTCAAATGGTGACTTACAAGTAGAAGTACAGACTTCTCTATTATTAGAGTGCTGTATATAGATTATATTTTCTTCCCAGGTCTTTGGATGCTTCTGATTATAACATCTCAAAAGTTGCACCAAATTCGTATTAACTACTTCTGTCTCCCCATATTTTTGTGGATGGAATGTTGTAGACCTCTTCAACTTAGTGTCCATCTTATCCCACAATGTAGTCCAAAATGCACTGAGAAATCTATTATCCCTATATGAAATGATGCTCCTTGGTATCCCAAAGTGCACCCAGACCCGTTCAAAGAACATTTTTGTTACTTCTTGTCCATTGATGGTGTTTTTACAAGTCACGAGAATGTACATTTTTCTTAACCTGTCAACTACCACAAATATATAGTCATGTTCCTTCCTGGTTGTTCGTAAACCTCCCACAAAATCCATGCAAATACTTTCACAAGGTATATAGTCATGTTCCTTCCTGGTTGTTCTGTGAAACCTCCCACAAAATCCATGCAAATACTTTCACAAGGTTGAGTGGCAATGTAAGGGATGTATAGACCTTGCTTCCTATTACTGGCTTTAGTATAGAGCTGCATCTTCTTGCACTCTGGAAAATACACATACCTCTACAAGTTAGCAACCATCTTCCCAACACAAAAATGTGTTGCAACCTTAGAGGTGTGAGCCACTCTGATAAGCTACAAATTGTTCACCTCTAGAACATGTGATCTTGTTGATCTTGTAGATAAAACCATTAAGGAAATAACAATAAGCCTTTTCATCGTCGTATTCTATATGAATTTGGATCTGTAGATACTATAACACCTCCTTGAAGTCCCTCATCTTCTATGTATGCCTCTTTCTATGAATCATGGGTAAAAGGATCCATGTGCATCAAAGTCCCCAAAGACATAATATTGGATGTGGGTGTCCATGAAATCAAGGTTCCCAACTTTTTTGTGCTACTCTTCTTATAATTTATGACCAAATGAAATTGTTGTAAGAACCCCATCCACTTGTAATTCCTAGTTTGTTGTAGCTAACTCGGCCTCAAGTAAATACTGTAGTGGTTGGTGATTTATGTGGATGATGGTCTCCCTTTCCCATTAGATAGTTCTTCCACTTTTTGAAATCTTGTACCAAGGCATAGAGATCTTTTTCGTAGGTAGGGTAGTTGAGAGTCGCCCCATGAAATGCTTCAAAATGATAACATATACAATCCTCCCTGCATTAGTACTACCCCCATGGCTTTACCTAATTTCATTTGTCTCCACTCGGCGTTTCTGTAGTTTCATAGTGCAGTATTGGTGTTTCAATGATATTTGCTTTCAACTCATCAAATGCCTTCGCTGATTCTTCCCAATTAAACTCTACCATTGGTTGTAATGGACTGAGTGGTGCAAAACCAAAATGAAAATGAAGTTATGAAAAATTTTCTATTGCAACTAGCCATTTCATGATGGCACTGCTATTTTTGGGTGATGTTCCTCCATTGATCACACCTCAAATACAACAATAAAGGTTGCTGAGAAAACTTGCCTTCTTTGAGATTGGCTATAACCTGGTTCTTCTTAAGAGCTCCTAACACCTACATAATATGTGAGATGTTCTCTTCCTAGGTAGTTCTATAAACTATTATATCATCTAAATAAACAATAACAAATAAATCTAGATGGAATAACACATCATTCATTAGTCTCATAAATGTAGTAGGTGTGCCTCAGCAAACCAAATGGCATAACCAACCAATCATACAAACATTGCCTTGTCTTTAAAGGATTCTTCTAGGTATCTTCTTCTTTGAATCATACTTGGTGATATATTGATTTTAAATCCAAATTAGTGAAGTAATTTGGATGTTGGTGCCATTAAACATATCATTGATCCTTGGAAAAGGGCACCAATTCTTCATTATAATCTTGTTCATTGCTTTGTAATCGATACAAATTCTCCAAGTACCATCCTTATCGGGTAAAATTTTATGGTGACCCACAGGAGGTACTTGGTTGAATCAAACCCTGATCCAACAACTCCTACAACTAATTATTTACTTAATTATCTTCTATAACAAACTATCTATACAACCCAAATATTCAATAATGGGATTCTGGAAATAACTCTATTTTATGCTCCACATCCCTAATGGGTGGTATCCATTTAGGATCTTAAAAATCATTTTCATTCTTGTCGGGAACTCCTCCAGCTAATGTTTATGTTCTTTAGTACACCCCTCTAGGGATACCTCAATCTCATTGACTCATCATCAAACCAATTTTCCCTTAAGAAAAACAAACCTTTTCTACCATAATTAATCAATTTCTGGTTTTGCTTGAAATACCAAAGGAGATCTTTTGGAATTTCTTTATGTGCATTAATGATGTAGGATCTACCCATCCTGATCAATCGGTGCATTTGCTTTTTGTCTCTCTAAATTAGGGATCCCATCCTCATATACATGTAGGGGATTCTAAATACTACACCACACACATCATAAGTACTACATCCAATTTCACCTCATCAATAAAATAAACACTTATAAATAAATTTGATCTTACAATGTTTATTTTCCTTTATCTTTTCATCCTTGTTTGATCCAATGAAATGGATGGGATGATTCATAACCTACAATCCAAGCTTACCTACCAGATCCATTGTTATGATATTATTCTGTGAACTAGAGTCGAATGTGACATCTATCTTGGTCTTCTTTGACTTGAATATTGATGTGGAAGAGCTTGGTTGTCTCCTCCTCTTTCTATTGTTAAAGGTTAATCATATTCACTTCCTTCTGCACAAACGTGTAGAAAATATTTTCATCCAAACTGAGCTACTTTCAACCTCATTTCTTGAATATGCGGCTAAAGGATTCTTTTATTTTCAGCCCTTTTTACAGCTCTTATGGTTCATCTCTAGATGTAATTTCCAACAATTTTCCTCTAAGTGTTGCCATCAATGTTGTAATGATTGCAATGTTTTTTGTGATATTTTCATTGATTTTGCAAGGGTTTTTAGTTATTATATTTTACCCCTTTGCACTTATTCTTCCCCTCCTTAGAATATTATTGGTTCTCTTTCTTCTTTGAACCACTTATCTTCCCTTTCTTCTGGCACCATAAGCTCTGCATTAAGTTCCCCGCATTAATACATCCATTTCCCTTGGCTTAAAGAGAATCAACCGATTTCCTAGATGAATATGTAAGCCCCCAAGATACTTAAGGAGTACATGTGGGTTCTTGGAGAGATACCCAACATGATGTCCATATTTATGAACTTAGTGGGGTACTCCTATACACTTTTCCCCTAACTCTGCCTAAAGTAGTGCCACCAAATCCATTAGTCCTCTGCATTACCCAATAGAGTATAATTTGGATTTGATGAGGGTTTTTAAGTCCTCCACCTATTTATTGGTGTATCACCAAACATCCTAAGTGTTTTCACATGGCTTTCCCAACTGTGTTAGAGAGTACGCCCTCTAACTTCAATCTAGCAAATTAAATCTTTTACTCTCTATCTATATGGTGAATGCTAAAATAAGCGTCTAGTTGCTGAAACTAATGATTCAATTTTAATCCATCGATATCACCTTGGTATGGATTTATTTCTACTTTCACTCCATATTGAATAGGTAATTTGAAGGGTTCATGGCACTCTAACTCAAATGCTCTTTCTCAGATTCTTTATGTGACTCATTTCCTTGGTCTTCTGATATACCTATTCCTCCGGGATCTGATCTTTGAGTTAGAGCCTCCACCATATCTGAATGGTCTAAGATTGCTTGATAGAGCCACCATGAGGAGGTTCATATTGTGACCAATGCTTCCATTTTTTTTATTCCAACCCCACTGGATCATAAGGGTTATTATGAACACACTCATCCACCATGGCTAGGATTTCTATGACTTCTCTTTAAGACAATTCTTGGATCCTACAACTTCCCAAAAATAACCAAAAGGAAATCTTTCTTTGATATCAATATGATCTATAAACTTTCGTGGATACTCCAATCGGATATTCACAATGCATTCATTAAATAAAACTGAAATCTAGGACATGAAGGTAAAATCTTTAGATCTCCATAATATTTAGTTATTGATTTTCTCTCTATGCATTAAATAGATAAAATGTGAAAATAAAGAATAGTAAAATAAAAATCACACCATCCACGAGATAACACAAATATTTTCTCTAGGAAAACCTTAAGGGGATAAACCCAACTAGAAGGTGAGGCCATTTTCTCCTGCATGGAAAGAATGCACAAAGGAGAATGCACCCCTCTATGGAGTTGGACCAGACCCAAGTGGCCTATTAGGTTGCTAAAGGACATTAAGTACCTATGTTATGATCTCTTATTTCCCACTCCTATTTGTTCTTTGTTCCTATGGAAAAATACAATAGCATAGAATGAAAATATTTCTCCTCCTAGTGTCTCGATATTTAACATAACCCGATAACCATCTAGAGGTAAGTTTTTGACCTCTACTCAAGCATTAATTTTGGTAAGGTTTTGAACATTCTAGAATATTCCTTAAATTCATCACATCACTAGCCACATATGCATGAGTAATGGGAGATGACATGACATTCTCTCACCACATGGTGTCACCATGATAAGCCTAACTTGCTTTTAGAAAGCTTAATTTTGCATAAATTTAACCATGATTGACATAGATTCACACCGTTGAAAGGTATTAGAGTGTAGAACACTGTATAGAGGGTGCTCACAAGTTCCATACACCATAAACCTACAAAAACCCATTTAATTCCCTGAAATGGTCAGCTCTGCACCCCAATTTTCCAAACTAGGACCTCACACTAAAATGACCCTACAAAATGATTCCTCCAAGCTTCCACTCTTAAAGCATAGATATAGATGAAAAGTAGTATAATGATCTAATCTAGATCAATAAAGTAATGAAAAAAGGATGTGACCTCAAAATATCCATGTTTGACAATGAAAAATATTAGTACCCAAACTAAACATATAGAGAAATACAGGACAACAAAGTAAAGAAAATCGATGGAGTAAGAAACCGAAAAAAGTGCAATGGAAGAAGCTAAGAAAGGAATAAAATAAAAACAAGAGAAAACTTGTTAAGGAAACTAAGAAGAAACATAGAAAAAAGTAGTTGATATAGAAAAGAGGAAAGAAACAAAGAAATCATAGAATAAAACTCAAGTAATTAAAGAATAAAGAAATCATGTTAAGAAAAAGAAAAGGAAACCAAGGAGAGAAAAGTAAAAGGAGAAGAAAAATAATTGAAGAAGATCACAGGAGAAAGGTAGAAATAGAAAAATCAAATTAGAAAAAACCTCTATAGCATTAGATGAATGAGAAGCACCATATTTATGAACACTAGTAGGGTTAAGCACCAACAATTGACAAGCAACAACATGCTAACTAACAATAAAGAGAACAAAACATCAAGGAACTTATCAGTGATACAATGAGTGACCAACATAAAGAAACAAAATTCAATTGGGGTCGAGGGGGTGGTGCATGGAAGGGGGTAATCAAACATAAATGATCCTCATAATATCTCCGTATTGTCAACTAGAGATAAGATTGACATGTATTCCCTTAACAATATGTTAGGATATCTTATGACTAGAATATTGTTGAGTCCAATGTAGAGAAACATTAGAGAAACACTGAGATGGATTCAAACTAGCACAAAATAAGAGTTCCATAATGAAAATGGAATACAACCAATCCATAACATCATCCATAAAATTTAATACAATATCAAACTAAGATGCTCCAATAAATAAATGCAACTATAAATGTCTAAGCTTATTCTTTTTAGCAAGGAAAAATTTCTATTGTTACACCATGAATACTTTTGTTTTCACAAGAGATTATTCTATAAGATATTTTAGTAGTTATACATAGTCATATGCACCCCCCCTAGAATTATAAATAATGAAGTCATAACTTTAAGGAACACAACCAATTCATATATAGAGAGAACATGGAGTAAGTGTTAGGATATTTAGACACTTAGGATAGTTAAGATCTACTTGGTCTAATGTGCTCTATTTAGGTAAAAGTGTGTTTCTTAGTGTTTTCATTTAGTATGCATTTGTAGTTTATTGAAAAATCCAACTGTCAATATATGTTCCCCACATCAACAATTTGCCACAAGTTATTGCACCACATAGGGAACTTCAAATTAAACACATTGTTCCATATACACCATAGAAAAAATGGTTTTGGTCGAGAGAAAGAACCTCTACATTAAAAATAAATGGCTCAATCAGTATGATCCAATCTAAGGGATTAAGTCTAAAGTGTTGGGAGGAAGCCATTAATTATGCAAATTACATAGTGTAAATCACACTCCACAAAGGATGTTACAAATATAACATTGGAAGTTAGAAGCTTGGACTACAATTAAACCGCAGATGTAAGTCACTTATGTGTATTTGGCAGTATAGCATGGGCTCACATTCCTGATGAGAAAAGGAAAGAATTGCAGACTAAAAGTGAGAAGTGTATATTTGTTGGTTATTCTGAAGATGTCAAAGGTTATAGACTTCTTCAAAGGATGTTACAAATATAACATCGGAAGAAGCTTGGACTACAATTAAACCAGATGTAAGTCACTTCCGTGTATTTGGCAGTATAGCATGGGCTCACATTCCTGATGAGAAAAGGAAAGAATTGCAGACTAAAAGTGAGAAGTGTATATTTGTTGGTTATTCTGAAGATGTCAAAGGTTATAGACTTCTTCAACCACATTGTAATGAAATTATTATTAGAATATTTGTTAAGTTTGATGAAAATCTCTTGACCTGCGAGCCTAATTCGACATTTGTTCCTTCTTTGGCCTGCGAGCCTAATTCGACATTTGTTCCTTCTTTGGCCTGCGAGCCTAATTAGGCATTTGTTCCTTCTTTGGCTTGCGATCCATCTTCGATGTTTGTGCCTTATTCTATTCTGGTTTCTTCTTCATATGACGACAATGAGGATGAAAATCCACCTTCTCCTGCTTAGCTTCCTCCAGATGAGTCCTTTGAACCAACACTAACTCCAGCTCCATTGCTTCCTAGATGGGTCGATTCAACATGAGAAGAAACTGGTGATCTTGTCGGTGATCCTTCAGATTAGCATCAAACACATTCATAGTTCCAACAAGCCTCTTCTCTTTTGACTCAAGTTTCAGAGACTGATGCTCCAGAGATATTTGCAGAAGCTTCAAGTCATCCAGATTGGGATACAACAATGAATGAAGAGTATTGTTATTTAATGGAAAACGATACTTGGGATATTGTACCTCTTCCTAAAGGAAGAAAACTTGTCAGATGTAAATGGGTCTACATGACTAAGTATGCATCAGATGGAAGTGTTGAAATACACAAGGCTCGGTTAGTTTCCCAAGGATTTTCCCAAGTTGAAGGAATTGACAATAATGAAACCTTTGCCCCTATAGGGAAAATGAATTCCATCCACCTTGTTCTTTCCCTTGTTTCCTCTATTAGGGTCCTAACCCACACATAGGTAGAGCACTATATTCAAATGTAATAAAGGTCAATATTAATAAGGCCTTGCAATAAAATAGAATAAGTTGAATGTAAGAAGACCTAATAGAAGATTCTGCTTCTAGAAGGATCTTCCTCTAGATGATTCTTTTGATAGACATATTTAGTATAAATATAAGTCGAGGGTATGAGAAACCTAGCTTGGATATTATTGTAATAGAGATCTTCTCAACTGGAGGTTGCCCCCTCGAAGAGGCCCGTGAACATTTCTTTCTGAATCAAAGTGTTATTTACATTGTTATTCTTATATCATTTCAGTACCATTGTGGTGATTGTTTTGGTTATATTGTTGTTATTCTGCCATTTCTATCATTTTATTTCTGTTCTACATACTTTTTATATCTAGTATATTACAAGTGGTATCATATCACTTTCCTCGACATAAAGTGTGGGTTAATTTTTTTTCCAGCGTAGAGACGTATTCTGACATCTTTAAGCCACAAAGATCTATTGTTACACGCATAAACTCGCAGTTGAGGGATTCAAACACGTAGGAAATACAAGTGGTACTTAAGCACACATCTGTTGGCCACCCTTGTAACCCCTATTGGTACCCCTTCGAGTGGTAGCGCATAAGACAACACCTGTGTACAGATCGACCAAGATTGCCTAAATCCCTCTTTAGATAAATCGATTGACCACCTGACTGCTATAGTGTCAACGAGAACAACACTTAGGAAGATACTCTCTAGTACATGGGTAGTTGGGTAGTACGACTAAGGGTACGATCTATCCTCCTTAGTTAGTTCCTTGATATATTGAGCTGACTACTATTGTTGGACCCCGCACGTATATCAGAGATCTATAGCATAGGGAAAACCCTTGTCTATAGAACCCTTGAATACCTAACGCTTGGGGATAGAAACATAAACAAATTAAAACAGACAAGATCTATTTCCACGCAACTTTGTTCGGATTGCCAAATCACTACACAGTTCTTCCTGGTTAAGCATTTGGGAATTTCATCACTGTAGTATTCTTCAAACCAGAGTATAACTTCGTAGGTGTAAAAAAAAGATAAAAAATATTCACCATTATTTGAGACCTATTCCATTGGCTTCATCTCCTCACCCATATCACAATCATGCATATCATTTTTCAGAAAAATGTTTAACCCCACCCGCCCCTTTTTGGTTCCCTCATCCTCATGGCCCATACTCGTGCCAATACTTGGAAGCTCGTTTCAATACCTTGCAATCTAGTCTCACAGAGACCCAACAAGAAGTGAAACACCTCAGTGCCAATGTTGTTGCCATCAATACAACCATGCAGTTCTCAATGGAGGAATTCAAACAAGACTTGACCAACCAGCTTGAATATTTCTTTTCATCACTCTACAACAAGCCTCATATCCTTACTGATAACCCTTCCTCTGACTCACCTCCACATACTGATGGTGAACATTCCTCTCATTCCCATAAATTTCAGAACCATCACTTTCAATGTGACCTATGCCTTCTATGGGTGGATGTGACCAAATTTGATGGATCGGACCTCACTAGTTGGGTAACCCAAATGGAACATTATTTCTCTTTATACGACATTACAGATGACTTGGACAAACTTTGGTATGGTGTTCTATATCTAGATCAAGAATGTTGCCAATGGTGGTAATGGAGAAAAACTTCCCGTCAAGGGTATATTGCTTGGACACACTTTGTGGAAGATCTTTATGAATTCTTTGACACTGACACCAACCATTTGGGTTGCTTGACAAAGTTGAAACAATTAGGAACAATTAAGGACTTTATAGCTGCCTTTGAGCACCTGGCTTTTCGGACAGAGGGCATGTCTGATGCCTTTTTCTGAGAGTGTTTTATCAGTGGCCTCAAGGATGAGATTCGAGACCATGTTCTCATGGATCGGCCTCAGAGTTGGGTGGAGGCTACTAAAATAGCTAAAGAAGCACAATAGGTTGTATCTTCTCAAAACCAAAAACCCTCCTTTATCCCTCTCCCTAAACTAGTAAATCCCACTACTCCCTCTGCTCCACTAAATATCCAAAAATTGACCAGGGATGAAATGGATGAATGCCAACTCAAAGGCCTTTGTTATAATTGTGATGACAAATATTTTCCAGGCCACAAGTGTAAGGAACAAAATATTTTTATGGCCACCTCCGAGGGTATTTAGGAAGAGGATGTACAAACTCCCCTTGTGTCTGAGTCCCCTAATTCCACTGACATCACCCCTCCCTCGGACCCTCCCGAAGTAGAACCAATCATTTCCCTCAATGCTCTCACTGGATTCTCTGCTCCCCAAACCCTCAAGCTAATCGGTTACATAAAGCATCAGAAGGTCATCATTCTGGTTGATAGTGGAAACACCAATAATTTTATTCATCGCCGCATTGCCCAAGAAAATCATTTCTACATCCATGCCATCAATAATTTCCAAATCATGATTACCAATGGTGGTTCCATGAAATGTGGAGGGAGTTGTGAAAATGTGCGTCTCCAAATTGGTGAATACCACCTGAAATCCCATATGTTTTCTATCAACATGGGAGGTTGTGACATTGTGTTGGGTGCAGACTAGATAAGGACTTTGGGTCCCATTCTCATGGATTTTAAGGACTTAACCATGAAATTAGACCAATAGGACCACCAATATAAGTTCCAAGGCATCACCTCTGGTTCACCTGAGATCATTAGTTCCCATCGCATGGAAAAGATGCTCAAAAAAGGTCATTCTAGTGTTATCTGATAACTCCATGCCATACAAGAAACATAGACACACTCGGTACCGCAAGACCTCCAAGACATCCTTTATAAATAACAATTGGTCTTTTCCACTCCCCAAGGACTCCCTCCTTCCCATGGTGTTCATGATAATTCCATTCCCCTTGTACCCAGAAGCCTTCCTCCGAATATTTGTCTGTATCATCACCCCTTTTCCCAAAAAAATGAAATTGAGAAAATGGTCCAAGAACTCGTTAATGCAGGCATTATCCTCCCTAGTACAATCCCCTAATATTCTCCTATGGTCATGGTCTTAAAGAAGCAAGGTTCTAGGCAAATGTGTCCTGACTTTTGTGCCCTCAACAAACTTACCATTAAAGTCAAATTTCCCATTCCTGTCATTGATGACCTTCTGGATGAATTGAGAGGCGCACAATTATTTACTAAAATTGATCTTTGTTTGGGCTACCACTAGATACATATAAAAGAGGAAGACATTCCCAAGACTTCCTTTAGAAATCATGAGGTCCACTATGAGTTTTTGGTCATGCCCTTTGTCTTGTGTAATTCCCCCTCCACCTTCCAAATCCTGATGAATCATGTCTCTCATCCTTTTCTCCACCATTTTGTCTTAGTTTTATTTGATGATATCCTCATCTATAGAAAAAAATGGACATACCATCTTTCTCATGTGGATCGAGTCCTCCATCAACTCTCCCAGCACCAACTTTTCCTGAAACAGTCTAAATGTGCTTTTGGCACCTCAGAAGTAGAATACTTGGGTCATCTGGTTGGCAAGGATGTCGTCAGGGTGGATCCTAAAAAGATTGAATCTATGCAGGAATGGCCTCACCCAAAGACTCTGAAGATCTTGCGTGGATTTCTGGGCTTAATAGGGTATTATCACAAGTTTGTTAAGAATTATGGAAAGATTGCAGCACCTCTCACTTCTCTCCTAAAAAAGAATTCTTTCACTTGGACTCCAACCGCTGCTCAAGATTTTCACACCTTGAATATGGCCATGTGCACCACTCTAGTCCTGGCCGTTCCTGATTTCAAAAAGACCTTTGTGTTGGAATGTGATGCCTCAAGGAAATGAATAGGTATTGTTCTTATGCAAGAGGGCCGACCTTTGGCCTTTACCGGTAAGCAACTATCTGAAAGAAATATGGGAAAATCCATATATGAAAATGAAATGTTGGTTATTCTACATGTCGTTGATCTGTGGCACCCTTTTCTATTTGGGAAACATTTCCAAATTAAGACAGACCATCAAAGCCTCAAGTATTTTCTCAAACAACACATTTCCTCCCCAAAGCAACAAAAATAGGTGGCTAAGCTCTCTAGATATGATTATGAGATCATTTACAATAAAGGAAAATAAAATGTGGTTGTGGATGCACTTTCTCGCAAATATGAAGATGAAGGATCCCTTTTTTCTCTTTCCTTCAGTGTACCAGATTGGCACCAAGCCGTTCACCAAGAATGGCTACAAGATCCCAAAAGTTCGCATCTGATCCAACAATTGCGGTCCAATGCTCCAGCTTCCCCAGGGTACTCTTGGCTCCATGATGAGCTTCGATACAAAGGTCGTTTGTATTTAAGTAAACAATCAAAGCTTAAATCCAAGGTACTTTATGAGCTTCATGCTACACCCACAACGGGGCACTCTGGGTTCACCAAAACCTATGATAGGGTCAAACATTCCTTTTTCTAGGATGGTATGAAATAGGACATTCGTAATTTTTTCATTGAATGTGACGTGTGTCAACGCAACAGGGGAGAAATATTCAAATATCTAGGCACACTACAACCACTCCCGATTCCACCTGCTATTTGGAAGGATATCTCTATGGATTTTATTATCCTCTTACCCAAATCGGGAAATAAATCAGTCATCGTGGTGTTTGTTGATCACTTTTCCAAGTATCCTCATTTATGTTCTCTTCAACACTCGTTTACAACATCCATGGTGGCTCAAATTTTGATGGATCGGGTCTTCAAGCTTCATGGCATGCCACACTCTATTGATTTTTATTGTGACCGAACTTTCATAAGCAATTTTTGGCAAGAACTGTTCAAGCTACAAGGCACCCAATTTCATCTCATCTTAGCTTATCATCCCCAGACTCATGGTCAAACAAAAGTTGTCAACAAGTGTTTGGAGACATATTTGAGGTGTTTTTCCTCAGAAAAAAAAAATCAATGGGCTCAATGGTTACCCCTAGCTGAATGGTGGTACAACACTTCATACCATACAACTACACACATGACTCCTTTTGAAGCGGTATATGGACAGAAGCCACATTCAGTTCTCTCATACTTACCTGGTGTTTTGAAGGTCCAGGCGGTTGACCAAACACTTACAGTTCGAGAGGCTATTCTCTGTACCCTCAAAGAGAATTTGGTCATGGAACAGAATCTCATGAAGCAACAAGCAGATCAAGGTCGCTCTGAACGTCAATTTGCAGAAGGGGATCAGGTGTTTCTTCGAATGCAACCTTACAAGAAAACTTCCCTCAAGGATGAGCATTGTCAGAAGCTAGCACCCAAATTTTATGGTCCTTATACTGTTCTCAAGTGTGTGGGACAAGTATCCTATCAATTAACTTTTCCCAGTCATTCGAAGCTGCATCCTGTTTTTCATGTTTCATGCTTAAAGAAGGTGATTGGAGATAAGTGAAAAATTCAAACCAACCTTCCCAAGGTAGCCGAAGAAGGATCCATTTGGCTACAAACACAAGAAGTTTTGGACCAGCGTGAGTGTCACCTACGTCAAAGAACCATCAAGGAAGTGTTAGTCCAGTGGAAAGATACAACTCCAGTAGATGCCACTTGGTAACCAACTACCATTCTGTAGCAATTTCCACATCTCAAGCCTCGAGGACAAGGTTTTTTTTAAGGGGGAGGAAATGTTAGGGTCCTAACCCACACATAGGTAGAACAATATATTTAGATGTAATAAAGGTCAATATTAATAAGGCCTTGCAATAAAATAGAATAAGTTGAATGTAAGAAGACCTAATAGAAGCTTCCGCTTCTAGAAGGGTCTTCCTCTAGATGCTTCTTTTGATAGACATATTTAGTATAAATAGGATCCGAGGGTATGAGAAACCTAGCTTGGATATTATTGTAATAGAGCGCTTTTGAACTGGTGGTTGCCTCCTCGAAGAGGCCTGTGAACATTGCTTTCTGAATCAAAGTGTTATTTCTGTTGTTATTCTTATATCATTTCAGTGCTATTGTGGTGACTGTTCTGGTTGTATTGTTGTTATTATGCCATTTCTAGCATTTTATTTCTATTCTGCATACTTTTTATATCTGGTATATTACAACCTCACATAAATGGGAGGTCCATCAGATGGATGTTAAATACACCTTCTTGCATGAATATTTGCAAGAAGAAATCTACATGGAACAACCTCCTGGCTATGTCCAGAATGACTCTAGCCTTGTTTGTCGCCTTGATAAATATCTTTATGGTCTCAAGAAATCTCCCCGAGCTTGGTATGCCAAAATGAACAACTTTCTTATTGCCACTAGATTCTATAGATGCCATTTTGATCCTAATGTCTATACGAAGAAAGTAGGAATCCATATAATAATCCTTTTCCTTTATGTTGATGACCTTATACTTATTGGTAGTGACTCAAAACTTTTAAACCACATGAAAACCAACCTTAAGAAGAAATTTGAAATGACAGACTTAGGATTTTTTCACTATTTTTTTGGCCTCCAAGTTTTGTAAAACAATGAAGAAATTTTTCTTTCCTAGTCTAAGTATGCTTGTGACCTTCTTCGTCACTTTCACAGGGATGATTTTAAACCAACCCCTTCTCCCTTCCAGTCTAGAGTCAATCTTGCTGTCACCTGTGCTTCTCATGAAGTTGATGCCACCTTGTACCATCAGTTAGTTGGCAGCCTCTTATATTTGACTCATACCCATCCTGATCTTTCCTTTTCTACTGGTCTTGTTTCCCGTTATATCCAAACAACCCATGAAATCCATTGGAAAGAAGCTAAAATGATACTTCTCTATGTCTATAGTACAGTTCAGTTCGGGATACATTACAAATAAGGGGGGACTCCTTTATTGGTTGGTTTCATTGATTCAAATTGGGTCGATGACCCTGATGATCAGAAGTCTGTTGCATGTTATGTTTTCATCCTTGGTTCAGAACCTGTCACTTGGGCTTGTAAAAAACAACAGGCTATTGCACTTTCTTCAACATAAGTAGAGTAGTGAGCAGTGGTAAATGCATGTCAGAAAGCCTTATGTCTTCGATAGATTATTTCAAAGTTTGGATTCCAGTAGCAGTATCTGACCAACCTTTAGTGCGACAATCAGAGTGCCATCAAGCTCACAAAAGACACAGTTCAACATCAACGCAACAAACACATCGATATACTCATGAACTTCATCAGAAATCTCATTCATTATCAAGTTATTGAAGTGCTCTTTTTCCCTGTAGAAGATTAAGTTGCAAACATTTTTACAAAGTCTCTTATAGAAGTGAAGTTTTCCAATCTTTGATCTATTCTAGGAGTTCATGAAGTTTTCATTAAGGGGGGATAGGCTCTAATGCCTCCTTCCTTCTCCTATTGTGTCACTATTGAAAATCCTTCAATCCTATCCCAAGTTTTTCTTAAGGGGGGATGTTAGGATATTTAGACACTTAGGAGTTAGTTAAGATCTACTTGGTATAATGTGTCGATTAGGTAAAAGTGTGTTTCTTTAGTATGCATTAGTATGCATTTGTAGTTAGGAAATCTGACGGTGATTCGGATTTTATGAGCAAATGAAATGAATATAGATTATTAAAATATGCTTAACACATAATAAAAGAGATACAATAAAACTGGTTTTCTCTTCAATAAGGAAATAAGATGGAACTGTAAAATGCAATGGAAAACAAGCTTGTTGGAATGGTGGTGGCTTATCTCTGAGAAGAGATGTGATGGTTGTGCTCATTCACAAGAAGATCATTACAATGAGGCTCTAAAGGAATTTTTACAATAAACAAGAATTTCAAAAACCCCAGACATCCAAAAACCTAACCCTAGAAGATGAAGCGCCAAAAGTCATGTGGGCCCCATTTGGGTAAGTAAGTACATCAACTTCCCGGGGTTGTAACTTTTGCATATGATCTCCATTTTAGGCGCACGATATCCCGTTGGAAAGTTTTATCTGAGAAATACACATTTCTCTACAATCAATGAAAGGGAATTTTTGACTGTGGCGAGCCCTAAAACGCTGTTTAGGGCCTCAAAACAGCCCCACAAGTTAGGGACCCGAAAACTAGGAAAAAAAAACTGCCAAACTAGAAAACTACCAAAATGAACTAGTTGGAATATGTGGGAGGCCACCGACATCCATCTGGAACAAAGGGTCACGATATGTTCCCGACATAGACTGATCTGACGTTTCATATTCTCCTCGATATTAATGACCATTGATCCATGGATTAACACCCTATTGGTCCATGATCTCTATTTAAAGAGCATGGAGGGTCATTTTCCAATGATCGATTGTGAGAAAATCTCTTGTAAAATATCCCTGTAATCTTTTTCTTTTGCATTAATAAACTGCTCCAAGTGGCCGCATTGGTTGGGGCCATGGATGTTTCCTCGTAGGGGTTTTACCACGTCAAAACATTGGTGTGTTGATCTTTGATCTGGTTGTGTGAGTGGTTACTAAAGGTGTTCTTCCTCTGTTGGAATACCTGTGTTTTCGAACATTAAGATCGTTATTGAGTTAAATAAAGTCATGAATTAAAAGCATGATATATTACTTTAATTGAGAGACAACAAAAAAAGGATTGAGGGTTTTCCAATCCCTAATGAAACATTGTTAATCCACTAGTCATATATTTAATTTATTTTAGTCACATTATAAATTATTTTTATGTAGACTTATTATTGTCTTATAACCCTCTTTGTCTCCTATATATGCATCAATGAGACTCATTTGAATAATCATATTATCTTGTGCATTTGATATCTTGTAATAGGAAGCTTCCCCCTTGAAGAGGCTTCTCATTCATTCAATATTTACTTTATTAAGACATGACATCATTAAATTGGCTCGTTTTTACACTTATTTTTCCATTTGGTCCATAACATTTGGTATCATAGTGGATGGTAATAGGTTTCTCTCCTTCAAAAGACCCATCTTACCATTTTCACTACTATTTGTTTTTGGAAATTGGAATTGCATGAGAATTGTATGGTTGGAAAGAACAAAGACAAATCTATTCATGGTCAAAACATTAGAATTTGAATCCTTATAATTTCATAGTTACATGGAATACAAGTTAGGGATTTTGTATAGCTTTGAAACTAGGATTAAATAGTTGGTTTTAGTAAACCTATCTTATATAAATATTGATATTAGTTCCATATTAAGTCCCACCTTTGTAATTAAATAGAAGATATACCATGGTGTTTCAAATATGCATTTAATAGGAAGATCATTAATAATGATACTTTGGAAGTCCATATAACTTGGCTCCACTGAAAGGCCCCAAAATCAAGTCTCTCCTATAATGAAGTCTCTCAATAAACAAATAAAATGAAATACATATACACCAAAGGAAAAAATTAAATGAAGTATTAACAAGGGAGGATATTGAATACCTCAAGAAAAAAAAAAGTGAGGCAATATAAAAGACCTAAAGACAATAATGCCATACAATGAGGATAATGAGGAGCTCAAAACAAGTATGGTAACTAAGGATGATAGTGAATATATGATGGGTGAAATTAGAAAACTAACACATCTCTTCAGCACAACTTATCCTCCTCCCAAAGATCATAAGGGTGAACTATTATCACATCAAGAGAATATGAAGATTGAGTCCTAGTCATGGGAGAATTCATCACACTACAATTTGTGAAAACAAGACTTTATCTCTAGACAAGGGAACTAGTTCATTCCCAAGATATATAAGAGGAAGTTTGATGGTAATGATCACATGACATGGATAAATAAAATGGAGCCATTTTTTTTTCTACACCAAGTGTCGACTCTAAAAACGTAATGATTGCATCTTTACATTTAGAACCTGATCAATTTGTAAGGTACCAATGGCTTTGTGACCACAAAAAGGACTCTCTTGTCTCTTAGTATGTCTTTACTAAATAACTTGTATCACATTATGGAGATATTTTGAGGAATACATTCTTTAGTCAATTGGAAAAGCTTAGGAAAAAATGTTTAGTTATAGAGTTGATTAAGAAATTTCATAAGTGGAGTTTTGGATTGTAGAATATTCAAAAGGATAAATTAGTGAATCTCTTTATGGGTACAATAAAGGATAACTTTGAACATAAAGTGAATCTCTTTGATCCTAAATCATTTAATAAGGATTTTATCATGGAAAATATACTTATGGTAAAAATATGGCTACTACGAGGGTTGTCACTAAAACCTACAAGTATCACACTATACCCTCTCCTAACCTCACCCAACCTACGAGGTTGACACCTGCACAAATGGATGTAATAAGATAAAAGGGCCCATGTTTCAATTGTGATAGTAGTACAATACAGGGCATAATTGTGGAAAGAAAACAATATTTTACATAGATTCCGAAGAAGAAGAAGGACAAGAGATAGAACATTCTCAAGATCCAAAAGTAGTATAGACTATTAGTGCAATACCTTATCATTCTTTATAAATAATTATCATTCCACAAACTCTCAAGGTAGAGGGATATATCAAGAAACAAAATGTAATAGTGTCTATTGATTGTGGAAGTACACATAATTTCATTAACCATAGATTAGCAAAACTTATCAATTTATTTATATATCCAACACTATAATTTCAAGTAATATTTATATATCCAACACTATAATTTCATCCATGTGAAAGAATCTGAGATTTGACAACTCTACGATGTAAACCAAATTATATTATAAATATAATTGAGAATTTCTTTTGCTGGAAAAAAAGAAGTAATAATTATATATGGAGGTACTATAAATTGTGTATTGAAGTTTCATAGTATTAATATTACTACGAGGGATTTTTTCTTGGAAATCCCCATTATCACAATCCTAATCAGTGGTGATAATGTGGTCTTAGGGGTCTAATCAATAAAACCATTAGGAATAGTGACAATGGATTTTTAGAAGCTTTTCATGAGATTTTTCATGAAATGCATTGAAATTGAACTAAGTGGTATTCAATGGAGACCATATAAAGTGATAAGCTACCACAACATGAAAAAATAGATTAAAAAGATATACTTAGAAGTAATTTTACAATTGTTCTCACCATATGTTTAATTGTCTAAGTTATCTCTACCCTTGGATATCCAAATAGTTATTGATAATCATCCCAAACTATTTGTTTAGATTCCAAAAGTTATTACACTTATTCAAAATCATGATCATGTTATTCATCTCATTCCAAGGAGGCTCGTTCCTAACATCCAACCTTATAAATATCCCTATGCCTAGAAGAGTGAGATTAAATGTGTGATCCAATAAATGCGAGAGGATGGTATACCATGAAAGACATGTTAGAGACCAACACCAGTATACCAAGTCAACATTCTTTCTCTTCTTTAGCAGTGATAGTTCACAAAAAATAATATTCATGTTGTATATGTCCAGATTATCAAGAAGTCAATAATCTCACCATTTATAAAGATAAGTTTCATATTCCTATTATTGGTGAATTGCATGGAGCAGTTGGCTTTACTAAGTTGGAACTCCACTGAAGATATCATCAAATTAGTATGAGGGAAGAATATATTCCCAAAATAGTTTTTAAAGGACATGAAATTCATTATGAGTTTTTGGTGATGCGTTTTGGGGCTTACTAATGAATCTTCCACATTTTGAAGTTTGGTGAATTGAGTTTTCAAGCCCTTCTTTCCAAAAAATTTATTGGTAATTTTTCATGTACTAATTTAATAAAATGTTGGGAACAACATGTACAACATGTTGACATGGTCTTGCAGTTGTTGGAGGAAGAAAAACTATATGATAATCATTATAAGTGTGTATTTGGGCTTCAAGAAGTGGAATATTTGGGGAATATTATATCTCATGAGGATGTCAAGGTGGATGATCTGAAAAATCCTTAAATGATGATAATTTAGAATACACATAAACATCTACTTGATCTTTGAAATGAAATGATTGCTTGACTGTTTTGAAAATTACACGTGAAGTACTTATCTAATCAAATCCTCTTTAATGATAAATAACTTGCAAATAATTGAACTTGAAATGAACAAAAATAATATAATCAGATACACATGTTGGAAAAACTGAAGTTCACCCAATTTGGGATACCTCTCAGGATCCACTTCTAGTAGAGATTTATTTTATTAATGCTCGAATTATTTCTTTTTACAATGACCTTTTTACATGTTTCTCAAATGAAGAAACATAGTGCACCATTGGATTCTTGGCGAAACATCGTGAAAAATTGATATAAAATACTTGAAATTCTATCAAGGCATCCCTCAACATGATGTATGTTGTTACCTCATATGCCTTGTACCTTCAACATGCATTAATAGGAAATTATTTTCATTCATTATGTGTCTAAATCCTTGGGTTGCGCGCCATTAAATAGGATGCATCCCTTAACCAAATCCTAAAATTTATGGAGGTCATTAAATATAAATAAGTTGGATTTTGTTACAACGTATGCCATATATGGCATGTTGGTTAGTGGGGTTACTTAAGTTTTTTTTATTTGTTGGAAGGTCAAGGGTTCCATTACCATCGACCACCATATACATCAATGAATTTTTTTATAATTTATAACTATATTATGTTATAACTTCTTCATAGATTTAGCTTTGGTTACAAGGTGGTTTTAAATATTCCTAACATATAGTTTGAAATTGTATGTCATAAACATATAGTCTAACCTCCGCGAATATGATGTAAACTACAAAGGTTCATATAACATAACATGTGTCCAAAGGATATGGGTCGAGGTTTGAGCTCTCAGCCCTATCCCCACCCAAACTTTGCCATATACCAATTTAAATAAATAATAAGCCATATGAATGTTAAGATCTATTGTGGTGGATCATTGGTAGTGGGGGATTTTTTAGACCTTTGGGAGGTCACGATTTTGACCCCTGTAGACTCGCAAACATTTTATACAACCATGAATAAATAGGGCAATGGGAGGTTTCCACGTGGCAACCTCTCGTTCGCTCTCCAATACCACTTGTCAATGTGCCATTCGTCCACTTTGAGGTACAATTGCCAATTCAGCTTCCTGATCATTGTAAAACCAATCCACGTGGTGCCTTGGGGTGTGGCCACTTTACCTATATAGTCATTCCATGTGTCACCCTATTATCCCTTTGAATTTGTCTTTTCTTGTTTGACCTAAACTTTGTCTGCTCATAACTTTTGCATACGAACTCTGTTTGAGGAGAAATTTGCATCTTTGGAAAGATATCGCCGAGATATACGCAATGATTGAATTTTTGGGACGATTTGAAGAATTTAAATTTTGAGAATTTCTAAACCATTCTCGACCTTTGTGGATGTTCCATATCTTTCTAGACTTCTATGATCATTCCTGGATCCTCCTGGATCAGTGGACTGTTAAAAAAACTAAATTTATAGGAGAATGTCCAATTCCAAAAACCTATAATAATATTAGGTGATTCATAGGTTTGATAGAATATTACCATAATATTTTTAAGAACTATGGTTGAATAGTAACACCTCTAACATCATTATTGAAAAAGAATGCATTTTCTTTTAGTTAAGAAGTAACCCAATATTTTGAGAAAATTTAAGGAGGCCATGTATAGCACTCTTGTGTTGGGCACCCTTGAATTTAAAAAAATATTTATTGTGAAGTGTGATTCCTAAGGGCATGGAATCAATGTATATTTAATACAATAAGGAAGGCTCAAAATCTACCAACTCAAAGGAAGAAACTTACTCAAACCCATTTATGAGAAGGAAATGTTGGCCATGATACATGTAGTTAGG